>WITN01000959.1:0-31354 GCA_015025155.1 Lactarius quietus | reverse complement strand
GCTCTGATAGTGATGCATGGATCTCAATTCATTATGTGAATGTACAAGGACATACTTTCAGGTCAAAATCCTACTTGTTATGATTTGTACACCTCAATGCTTTGCAAACATAAATGGAGTGAGAGGGACTATGCAAAGGTATGAAAGACATACTGTCGGGTGGACCGCCCTTCCAGCCATGATAGTTGTTTAATCTCAATGCATTGTTCAGGTGTGTTAATGTACAAAGGCATACTGTTGGGTGGACAGACATTCATGCTATGATAGCGATGTCTGGATCTCAATGCATTGTTGAAATGTGCCAAGACTTGCTTCCTGGTGGATCACCCTACTTACTATCATAGCAAGGTATACAGATCCATCCATTGCATGCACATGCAGAATTGCTAGGATAGAATGGTATACATCTCAATCAATTACCAACTAATATAGATGGAGATGGACTATGCTTATGTAGCAAGCCACACTTTTAGGTGGACCACCCCAATTGCTATAATATCTGTGTATATATCAATTGACACTCAATGCTCCAGAGAACATTGGTGGAAAAGGTGAGCCACCCAACATTCATATATGACTTGAAATAATTGTAGATGAATGAGATCTGATGGACATGCAATGGTATGAGATGTAAGTCATATGAGATAGAATATGAATTGATGGCTATGACAGAGCTCAATGCATAGCTGGGATATGGATATGCACAATGAACTATGCTAATTTACCAAGGCATACTGTAGGGTGGTCTGAC
Source organism: Lactarius quietus (assembly GCA_015025155.1). Lineage (NCBI taxonomy): Eukaryota > Fungi > Basidiomycota > Agaricomycetes > Russulales > Russulaceae > Lactarius > Lactarius quietus. The sequence continues at coordinate 30,603 of WITN01000959.1, read as the reverse complement.
CTGCCTGCTATGTTAGGTATGCATACATCTCAATGCATCGCCCAGATATGCATGTCTGAGATGGACTATGCTAATGTGCCAAGGCATGCTGTTGGGTGGCCCGATCCACCTTCCATGATAACTATGAATGCATCTGAAAAGATGTCCCAGACATAAAGAATGATAGAATATGGTTATGTACCAAGACATGGTTTTGAGTGGACTGCACGTCTTGCTAACATAGCTATGTATACATCTTACTCCATTGTTCAGATGCACATATGTGCCAAACATATGATATGGTGGTCCACCCCACCACTGATCATGTGTATGTATATATCACAATCCATTGCACATATATGAAAATGAGATGGAGCACAAAGACATGGTTTTGAGTCATCTGCCCTCCTTGAATTGATAGGTATGTAAGATCTCAATCGATTGCACTATGTATGAAATGAGAGGGAACATGGGTTTGAGTGGTTCACCTTCATTACAATAAGGGCTATGAATACATCTCTATCCATTGCCTGGACATGGGAAAGAGTATGTACCAATCCATTGTTTTCGATTGGTCGCCCTCCTTGAATGATAGCTATGTATAGATCTCAATCCATTGCACAGATACACAAAATGAGATGGAACATGGAATTGAGTGGTCCACCCTCATTACAATGAGGACTATGAATACATCCCTATCCATTGCCTGGACATGGGAAATGCTTGTGTGCCAAGCATTATTTCGACTGGTCCGCCTCCTTGCAATTATAACTATGTATGATCTCAAATCACTTGCACAGATGTACCCATTGAGATGGAGCATGATCATATACCATGAGATGGATTTGAGTGGACCACCCTCATTGGAATGAGATCTATGGATATATCTCAATGAACTACCCATACTTGGAATATGTTTATGTACTGACACATTGTCTCGAGTGGACCACTCTCCTTTCAATGATAGCTATGTGTGCAGCTCGATCCATTGTGGCCTGTTGCATCAACTACATTTAATGGCACTCAATGACATGAGTGATCAATGTTACAAGGTATCAGAAGAGGTGGAATTCAAATTACTAAGATACAATATAGGGACATGTACATCAGTTAGGACAATAGGATGGATTGCACATTGTAGTGCTTTAATGGAGACTTGGTAATAGGAGAAAGAGCATGGATGGCTTTGAGAAAGCTCCTCCCAAGAATGCATCTGGTATGATGCATATGCTTCATGCCCTTTAAGTGAGCTCTGTGCAGCAGTGAGCATAAGACCCCTCCATATCTCTGCCTTAGAATGAAAGTATGCAGGAATCCAATGAGCTTCATTATGAACTGTCCTGCTCTTCCAACCATCTTTCAAATTGTGCTTTAGCACGCAGCCAGTGCACCCTGTCAACTGTGTGATATGAAGTGTGAGCAGATGAATGTGAGAGAAATGCATAAATGGTTTACAATCATGCATCCATGTTCCATCATCATCTGAGGCCTTGCCAAAGCCCCAAATCCAGGATTGCTGTCTGTTGCGTTGTCCACACTTCTCTGAACCAAGCACAAGGGTTGCCACATGAAGATCATCAGGGGAAAGCTGAGGGAGATTTGAACCAGTGGGGTATACAGTCTGAAGTGCTCATAAGCATCCCTTGCCATGCAATACATGCGTGCATGCTCTTGGATGGATTTATCACACTGTGGATGGTGTTCCATGCACGGGTCTTTGTTTTCTGGGTGGTTGGCAGGTCGGACTTGAGTGGCAAAAACAGTGCAGATTTGTACCCAAGTCCAAGGTGGAATGTTGTGAATGGCATCATTGGCCTGTGAATGGCGTAGGCAAGCCTCCTTAACTGCAAGGGATTGTACACCATGGCAATACACCATTCCAGTCCAAGGGATGATGGCAAAAGAAGTTGGACATACTCAGGGTTGGGGGATTCAATCCAAGAGACATCTGAAGGATTGGATGGATGTAATAGGATGGCTCAGCATGGTCAGGATCTGTGTCTATTGGGTGGTTCGGGTCGCCCGCCACGTCAAACTCCTCATAATCACCCAATGCGAGATTGGGGAATCATCTGTGGGAGATTGGTGGAGGAAGAATTGAGCTTGATTCTCAAATGCATCGATGAGCCTTTGCAGGCGATGCCTCTTGCTTTCAATGGATTGTGCTTCAGTGGTCAGCTTTGAGCATGTGCTCTGAGCTGACATCTAATGATCATTCTGAGAACATGGAACATTAGCAAGTGGTGAGTACATGCATCACTTCACTTACTGCAGCTCCTGTATCTTGATGCCAGATGCAATCCATGATGCTTGACCATTGGTGAACCTATCTCCATCTTCATCAGGGATAGGTGGTGTTGCGAATATGATGATTAGAAAACAGATCATGACATATGCAATGTTCATACACTTGGCTGTGGAGGTATCATATATGTCCATCGAAGTGACATCAATGGTTCTGTTTTGCTGAGCATGCTTCTCAACAACAAGCCATTGATTGACATGTTTCTCCAATGATTGCTCAGAGAAGCAAATGCCTCAGCACTAATGTCCATGGATGCATTGAGACGCTTCCAGCATTAAGAAGTGAAGGAACTAGAATATGAGTATGAGAGGATGAAACACATTTGAAGCATGAGTGATACATACCAATGTGAATCATCTTTTGAAATTGGAATGGTTCATGTGTGCATCCAATACTTCCTGTCGATGAACCAGGGACATCCTCGAATGCTTCGAGAGATGTGATTAAGGGGTGCCCAGAGAGACTCAATGATTTCCCCATCGACCTGCTTCGCACCAGGAATGTAGCTGGGTGAAAATCTGGGAAGGCAGGAATCTTTATGTCCATGAATATGGAACAGGCCAATGCAGTGCAAGCTCCAGGGAGCTGGAGATGGATAACTCTGGCTTGCCTCAACCCTGTCTTGAAGATGGACTCCATATTGACACATGATGTCATACATGACCAAAGCCACAGGAATATCTTCCATGTTATAGGAGAGAGCTTTGCAAAGACTATAGTCCATGTTGATCTGTCTGAAAGAAAGAGAGGCCATCTATCTCCAGTTCTAAGATGGCAAATAGATGAGACATACCTCTCTCCTTTCTGGAAATCCACTACAGATGTAGGGACAAAGAAGCCATGACAGCAGGCGTTGCTCCGATGCCTGTTACATCAAGATGAGGTCTCCTGGAAGATGCTAGTTCAATGGCCTTGTATGTGTTGCATGTACTAGGCTGTATGACTGTGAAGTCAGCTCATTGATTGAGAGGCAATGACATACCTGGGCAATTTCTTTCCCAGTTTTCAGATGAGCCATATATGAGCTCTGATTGACCATGAATGCATGCCAGCTGAAAGGGGAATGTCCTTCTCCCTTGTTCTGGACTTCATATGCTCTGCAGAGAAGTTACATCCATGATGAAGGTCCTGATGAGTTGATCCTTTGATCCATTAAGTGAAGGGTTATGTGATATGTGTGAAGCAAGCGTACTGATTATATCTCTTCTTCCAATCATCTGGGAGATTGATGCCAGCTGTGGGCAGGCAGGGCAGAATGTGGCCATAGATCCATCTATAGAGGGATCATCTTGCTGGAGTCCAATGCCATTTGCATTCTATTGCTGAGATCAGCCATTGACGTGAGGCTCTAAGCAGCTGCTTGTATAGGTTCTATAATACAGTCACAGTAGTTAATGATGAGCATATCTGACATGTCCAGGAATGTGACATACTGGGACTCTGTCAGGGAAACTCTATTGGTTATGATTTGAAGCTTTGAATAGTATTGCTGTGCAGTTGTCTTGCACTCCAGGTTGTCCATCAGAAGTCATCCAGAACTGAGAAGGTGAACGCAGTTTCAATTTGCTTGAAGCTTGATGGAAAGAGCCAGCTTGGAGAAGCTGCTCATCTCTATGACTGCATTTTGGCATATCAGAATAAACTTCCATGTCAAAGACCCCAGTTTGATTAACCACTGTCAGGAGTGGATTGCCCGACTTGGCTGTGCGAACATGTTTGGAAGACTCCTCATGTTCATCCACCAAAGGCTGCAGGTAATCAAATAGATTGTTAGATACATGAACTTCATCCTTGCCTTGGCAGGCGAAGCGACAGGCGGACCAGTCGACACTTCATTCACAGATCTGAGTGATGCAGAGCTTGATGGCTTTGCTTTCTTCTTTGCACATCTGCCTGCCTCAGCCGCCATAATGCCCTAGATGTAAGTAAGTGCCAGAATGAACAGATAGATGCAGTGTCATACATCTACTGTGATTGGACATGGTTCACCTGCATGCCCAAGACATAGCTTAAATCCAAGTTTGTAAAGGGATGTTGATGAAAAGTGTGAACCAGTCCAAGTGAAGATGCGATGGAATGGAGATCTCATATGTGATTTAAGCAACAAGGAAGACAAAAGTAGTTGCCTTCAATGCAGTCTGAACACTTGACATGCATAGGAGCACTGCAAATTGAACACTTGGGAGCTTTGGTCAGTCCCTCCATCTCTAGCAACAGGTGGAGATAGCGGGTGCGATGTTCAAGCCATTGGTCCATTGGTGTCTTCACATAATAAGTACCATGATCATGTATATGATGGCCAAGCAAGCTTACATTTCCTTGAGTGTTCCTGGATCTATGTCAAAGGCTTCAATGTCATCTTCAAGGGATTCAATTAAATGGAGAGGATGGGATTGTTCAATCCCATGTGAAGGGTGGCCAGATGGCCTTGATGTAGTAACCTTGCCTTCATGGGTGGCCTCTTTCCCTCTAGTGCCAGACGACTGACCTGATGGCTTTAGCTTGGAAGATGGAAGGGAGGTTGGGAGTGGAGCTACAGCCTCAGTGGTGCGGATGGAGCGCTTTGACTTCTTGGTCTGTGTCTCCACCTTAACAGTGTTTCCCATTGGGATAGAGAACTCAGTCTTGGGAGCCATATTCAGGATAGATGCTTGGAGCAGATGTGATGTGTGTGGGATGAACACATTCCAGAAGTGCAGCTGTACTATTTATATAAGGATAGATATTGTACCATGCCTGAACTGAGACAGCCTTGTACTATAATATACAAGAGCATGGACCATAGTAAGAACAATAGAGATAAGGAGACAATGGAAATGTGAAGAGGGAGAACAAGACATTGAAGACATGCACAATATGCACACAGCATATAGAGAAATGCTCATGAAGAAGGGCATAATACAAGGAGCAGACAATGGACCATAGGAAGTACAATGAAGGCATCTGAACAACAGAGATGCAAAACAAGAGAACAAGACATACAGAGACTTGGGTCATTGTATACCAAGGAGAGACATACCATATTATTGAAAGGAGCTGACAGGGTGCATGCAACCCGGTCTCATGATGAATCAAAGCATGATAAGCATTGACCATGTCTGTGAATGGGCATATGAACACCTTATCAGCTATATTGAATACCAATGTGATCAGGCGGTCCGCCCACTTCATGCACAGATGGGGTGTACATCATAATTTCGATTAGACATCACTCAAGTCTCATTGCCATCATTGCTCCCCTCCAAATAGGATGGCATGTGAGATGTGGTAGCAGACTGATTGTCTGCTGTATTTGCAATCGATGAGATGTCAATACCTTCAGCCTCACAAAGTGCATCCATAATGATGGAAACATTGCCCATGTTAATGTCCATTCTTTGGACTTGAGTGCTGATCTCAGTGTTCTATATCATGTGTGAGATTGTTACGCCCAGAGACGTGATCGCGGTAAGCGGGATGATGAGTCGCTCCTGAATACTTACCAAGACAATGACTGATGATCTGTAACACCATACGATACAATGACTGATGAGGTGACTGTACATTAGTAGTATTAGTAGTAGTGGCGGTCTCGCTGACGAAGGTGGACCCCGACAGAGTCGTTATAAGGAAGCTATCGACTGGTGTAGTCGATAGCTTGGTTTTCTTGTACACTTCTCTACTTCTCAATCGAACTTGGGCTGCTTTCTATCTTCCTCTTCCCTTGTCGGCAAGAGTCATCAGAAGCCCTGAGGTGAAGCTTGCTTGGATACCACCGCATTCGGTATCTAGGCGCCAAACAGCCGAACTCCGCCTACAAGTGTTGAGACGATTACTCAGCCTACATGCTTGAGGATTTGCTAAGTCACTGCGTTCATCCCTACGTGCCTAAGTCAGGCTCACGTGCTGCTTGCACGCAACAGAGATGCATCTACATCTCATGACTAGCAAGCTATTTGTACCTGGTCCTCATTCATCTGGACCTTATTGGATATGGTCACCTCCTCTTTGGAGTGAGGTTTCATGCTGATTGACTGAATGCCAGAATCTGATCCATACATGTCATCCTCATTGAAGGATTGAGGATCAGATGAGGAGCCATTGCTGGGATCAGAAAGCATGACAGGAGAATGCTGCCCCCTGTGCAGGATGTTCTGATTGACCTTGTTACGTTCGACTGGACGTATCGACTCGACTTGAGTGGCGAGTGTGGAGTACTGATTGTGCGAGGGGCTCGTTCGTCGATGTTGGCGTAGCGATTGCCAAACCTCCCCCGATGAGGGTCGTGGATATGGTGACGACAGTATGCGAGAGCGTAGGGTATTACCCTAGGCGGAGTAGTGAATATACGAGCGATGGAGTGGATACGAAGTATCTCCAATCGTCGTAGAAAGGAAGGTTGGAACTGACAAGTCGACTGGACTTGGATGCAGCCCACAGGGTGTGACAGCGTGAAGTCGATGAGATTCAAGAACTCAGACCTAAGGTCCTTGTTCGTAAGAAGTACATGTTAAATACGAATCGAGCCACGCCACTACTAAGAACTGCAGTACTAGGATCGCCACCAATACTACTAGTACTTGTACTAGTATGATGTCATATGGAACCACGTCGAACGAGACAGAAGGTGTTTAGTAAGTACTCAGGAGTCACGGGTACGAGAGGTCGCGCGGGACGTAAGAAGTAGGAGTCGAAATGTGAAAATGGTCCCAATGATAGTCCATGTGATACGGAATACTGTGGCAAAAGTTCAGGCTGAACGGTCAACGTAGGTGACACGCGTGGCCAATCGTAACAGACCTGATAACTGGTTGCACTATCAGTGTGCTGACGATCCTGGCTAGTAGATGTTTTGGCAGGTGAGTGGGATGTGGCTTTGGAGTTGAATGTGTGAAGTGGCATAATATGCAGTGCTATGGGTGAAGCGAAGCACACATACATGTCTTCACTATGAGTGATTATATAGCAGATAATCATATGATATCAGGGGACACACAAATAGATGTGCAGTTAGACACATCACATACATAGGTCTGACATGTGTGACAAGACCAAAGACAAGCATGAATCAGATGACTATGACATGGCCATGTTCCATGTCATCTCACATGTCATGTCCCAGTCCATGTCATGTCATGATCCATGTTCCATATTCCATGTTTCAACGTGGATGCATGACATGTCTTTGGAGGAGATGGTCCCATGAAGTCGAATGATTTCAGTATACATATCATGTGGCCGATCTTGCTATATCTCATGTCATATGGTAATGCCAATGTGTATTCGTGCACTCATCTTGCTAAGCAGTCAAAGCAATTCCTAGAAAAGCATGGTTTGAGTTCACAGAAATAGAAGAAGCCCATTCATGTTTAAAGCTACATGATGATACACTACCCTCCGCTGATTGACAACATCCTCAAACTCACAGCGCTGGCGCTTTGCCCGAGTGGAGCAGGCAGCACACCGCCTGATGCACGAGTCTGGAGTCAAGCAATGTATTGGAAGTATGACGTCAGATCACAGCAATGCAAGAAGCCATGCATATTCAACATTACATGATAATACATTACATCCATGTGATAGACAATGTCCTTGAACTCCAAGTCCTTGTGCCTCTCCCAGGCGATCCGGGCGACGCGCTGTCTTGCCCTCAATATACTGACAACATGTAAGCTGTGTATAAAGGTATAGAATATTAATATATGTGTGTGTGGTTCGATGCAGAGCTATGGGGATATATTTGAGGTGATATCTCATTCACTCATAAAGGTTAACCAGTTAGGCTATGTATTGACAAGCATGATGTAATTCCAAAGCGATACAAGAACCCTATTCATATTTAATATTACATGATCCACTACTGCCTGCTGGACGATGACAACCTCGAGCTTCCAGTGCTCATGCCTCACCCAAGTGAGGTGGGTGACGCGCCACCTCACCCGCAATGTGCTGACAAGATGTGAGCTATAATAAGATGCTTAGACTGTCCACACATACCTGAGCGGTCCGACGCTGAGCCAGAACCAGACGGTTGGTTGGTATGAGTATCCGAAATGCCCAGAGAGGACATAGGGATGCCAGGCGAAGATTGGGATTGAGTGCTGGGGGAAGGCGAGTGACGAGGAGGGGGAGGACGTATATAACCTGGAAGTGAACTGGGGACTATGCCCTGCCTCCCAGCGATGGCATTCAGGACGAGGATGACGTAATCCATCTTACCCTCCAGTGAGTTCACACGTGACGCGAGATCTTCACCTACCTCAGGTACTGAGTGATGGACCAATGCCTAGAGGTATCAAAACTTACCTGGAGTGCCAGATGGACTGCGCAAGGACATAGGGCTGTGGAGTGATGAGGTACCCTCATCTGACATGTTGATCGTGCCCTGAATGTCTTCTGCAAGTTGCACACCTGCAGAGATGATGTCAGCAGCTTATGTAGTGACTGCCCACACAAAATGAAGAGATACTACCTTGGGATGCCATAAGGCGAATGACTGGAAGGGCCCACGAAGCAGGCGGCATGCAAAGCCTCCTCCTAAGTGCACAGAATGTGCATGCGACTGTGAGCCGCTTAGGGTTTGTTTGGGCGATGCATTCTGGCCTATTATTCTTCGCCTTTCTGCACGGGCCACATCGGTCCTGGAATGAATAGAAGGATGTATCTTAGCAAGTGAAAGATGAAGTATGTGACCAGATACTTACATTTCCAGTTGCAACTGGAGGATTCACCTCGGTCTGACGTCGCTGCGCTGGTGGTGGAGGGGATGCGTCATCTATGTGTACTTTTGGAAGGGATGTGTCGGGCAGGCCGCCCCTCTTGCGTGGAGTAGTGTCAAAGTCTTCTATGTTGTCGTCTTCGTCTTGAGGAGGTTCGGTATTCATCGCATAACGCCTTGGAACTCTGAATGCATATGGCGCAGCAGGCATCGCGGATGGAGCGGGTGCAGCAAGTGGAGCAGGTTGAGCAGGTAATGCGGTCGGAGCACCGCGTGGGTCACTTGACCCAGCGGGTGGAAGGGCACGTGCCTTCCCCTTTGACAAGCAAGGTGGAGCTTGTGGGACAGGTGTGGAAGGTATCGTAGACGTGGGTGGGGCAGCATGCAGGCGCGGCGGGTGAAGCGAAGCAGGTGGGTCCATAGGTACTGTGTAATGTTTACAAGGCATGGGATGTCTATGTATGAGCCTATGAAGAAGGCGCACCATCTTCCACATCCTGGGGGGCTGGGAGGTCGACCTCCCACCATCTTCTATGGTCTTGTAGGCCCTCCATTTAAGGGCCCAGATCCAGAGACGATAGGTCCAAGTGCCAGTCCGGCTCACTGGCCCTTTGGTTCTCGCAAAACCCAGAAATGTAGTGAGTAGTGAATATACTCCAATCAGGCATCCGACTCTCTTCCTCAGCCTTCTTCCATTCCCTACTCATTACCTGTATAATGGGATGGACACGAGGTTTCTTGAGGTTCTTGGTGGGCTCAGACATATACTTCTTGAAGTTATTGCCAACGGACATCTGGATGTAATACATTGTCAGTTGCATATGTTAATATGTGTAGTAAAAGCATACATACGATCTCTTCTTTGACCTTGTTCATAAGGTATGCTTCTTGCGCCTGAGGCAGTGGGCGAGGTGAAAATGTCCTGGTCGCAGCAAGGAGCCTCGCAGCAGTCATCAGGAATTGGACCTCAAGCTGGGTCAACTCCTGGGGCGGTTTTGGCGGAGGCATAGCAGCACAATATCTTCACTACGAAGCAGAGCAAGAGTCTGATCAGCCACACGATAAGGGAATGGAGCCTGGCGATTGGTTGCCTCTTCTGGCGCGTGGCCCGCCATTTCGCCCAATTCTTATCGTGAGGAAGTGCAAACTACTTTGATTGTTCCCTCAGAGATATGGCCCAACCGTCCAAACCTGCAAGAGCTCAGCCACATCAAGGAGGTGCCAATGCACCTTCCTCAGGATTTGCTGGGCCCACCCAACCAAGTGGTGACACAGATCAGCCCTCCCCCTTCGACTTCCTCAATTATGTGCCGTCTCCTGTCACTGTGCCTAATGAATACATTGTTCATATCTCATATGCTAACTATGAAATCCATATGTTATAGGAACATGATGCCAGACCTCTTCCAGCGCCTGTGTTACGTGTGGGCTACACGTGAGCCTGACTTAGGCGACGTAGAGGTGAACGCGGTGACTTAGCAAAACCTCAAGCATGCAGGCTGAGTATTCATCTCAACGCTCGAAGGCGGAGTTCGGCTATTTCACTAGACACTTGATAGTGTCTAGACTTCTGCTTGTTGTTGCCCTTCCACTAATGCCGCACTTCCGCTCGTGGAGAAGGCAAGACCGATCGATTGGAGAATGAGAAGAGAGATGTACAAGAAATCCAAGCTATCGACCACAACAGTCGATAGCTTCCTTATAACGCTACTGTGCAGTCCGCCTTCGTCAGCGAGACCGCCACTACTACTAGTCTGCTAGGTAATCGTCCACGGTTGTTCAGTCATCGTATAGTAAGCCATCAGTCATCGTACAGTAAGCCGTCAGTCATCGTACAGTAAGCCGTCAGTCATCATACAGTAGGCCATCAGTCATCGTATAGTAGGCCATCAGTCATTGTACCGTAATAGTCCGTTTTGCCACGTCCCCTGAGTTATGGCTTAGGTCAGATACTTACTATGACCTGGGACGTTACATCACCCCCTTCACAAGGGTGAGCGCCCACGCTCTACTACCCAATTAGTAACCGTTGTGAGTCCGACGTCTGTCTCATGCTCATCTTGCACCCTCCTGAGGGCGTGCGCCCGTCCTAACCTCGTCGCCGAATGCCGCGCTCGGTCGATATGGACGTATATGTCGTCCTCGAGCTTTTTGATGGCCGCCTCGAGTTCAGCGACGACCTCCATGGACGCACGGTAGCGCCTTACTTCGGCTTGGAGAGATATGTCCCCCAGCCTAGCGAGGTCTTCGTCTACCTGGCGCTTCCCACGGAAGTCAGCTCGGAAGTATTGGAGTTCGTCTCTAGAATACTCAGCGGCGGGGCCCATATCTCTGCACAGTTTGGCGTGGATGTCGGCTTGGTAGATGGGCGAATAACGTCCCATCGTGCTGAACGCCTCCGGGTTATCAAGCATGCGCACCTGCACATACTTTGCGGGGACGTGTCTTCCCTCGTGTTCGATGACCATGGGTACCCAATTCATCCCGTTGTTGAGGATGAATCCGCCTGGAGTAGGTGATATGGCACGGAGAGGGATCCGCGTTGCATGCGCTCGGCGCGTAGCGAGGGGCGACAGGTCACACTCCTCCCGATAGGGGGGTAGTCCCCGTGCCTCGTATCCCATGTCGGCCGTTGGTCCGTAGACAACAGCAGTTGCAGGTGGTTGGGACGCCTCATCACTGGCTTCGCTGGTAAGGGTGCGGACTTGGAGAGGAATAGGGACAGGAGCGCAGTGGCAGTAGTTTGGTGGGTTGTCGCATTCGATGCAGACAACTCGGGCGGCGTGGTATGATTCGTCACTGTCGTCGTCTTCGTCTTCGCTGTCACTGTCGTAGTGGTCGACAGCAGTGGTCATGTGTTGGCAGTGGAGGGCTGGAGGATACTTGCCTCATCAGCAATCGTATCCTCATCCGTCTCTCTGCGGCCGTCCTCTTCACTACCTGATCCTGTCTCCATGCTGTGATCACCTCCTTCAAGAGGCCATACTCCTCCCTCATCTTCTTCCACTCGGCCGCTTGCGGGTGTGGGGAATCGCCTGCGAGCCTTGGCCAGGTCTCGGGCGGCTTGATCGTTGATGGCTGTGGTCCTGACATGCTCAATTGCTGAGCAGAAAGGATCGTCGACGTTGTTCGTGGTGTCATAGGTGGTGAGGGCATTGACGTTGGGGATCTCGTCAATGTTGACAATGGTGAGAGGGACATAGGACATGTTATGAGTGTTACGCTCAGACCCTGCTCTAGGCCGAAGACAGCGCAAGTGTCTTCATGAGCACTGGAAGAATTGCCATGATTACCCGGAGGCGCATACCTGGGAGTCACGTGCAGAAGAAGACATCAAGGAAGAAGAGGCCATATGTGCGCTCGTAGCGGCAGAAGACAATAGCTACCTCGCTTATGACGAGGCGTGCAGAGTCCGCCAGCTCGTGAGTAACCTGATAACTCGCGGTAGAACCTCAGATGCTGGCAGGAAGGTTATTACAGGACGGATGAGGGTCATGTGGCACGGTCATGTGAGAAACCCCCAGGTCACGGGATCTGACCTAAGCAATAAGTCAGGGGGGCGCGAAGGATGGAATTGTCCCGGGCCACAGTATGTATCTGGCCTAACTAATAACTCAAGGGACGTTGGAAGAAGCCATGGAATTGGTGGAAGACAGTTGTGTCCCGAAGACGACCAACGACGACGGATAGCGATTGTGTGGTGTAAGACCAGCGACCTGAGGCTGCCGATATCAGCGGGCTGTGGCTGCCGTTGGGACGCACTCCAGCGGGCCGGGTTTGATCCCCTTTCGGGTATGTGTTCAAGATGGATTAGTCCAAGGAGCCCTGTGTTAGCGCCGAGGCCATTGCTTACTGTTGCATGGCGGATTCGTGTTGTGGATGACATTTCCCACTTATGCTTACCATTTGATTATTGTTCTTGCTTACTGATGCGATGAGGTGGGCTTATTGATGTCCCATGGCTGCTTACTCACTGGTTGGAGGTGCTTGGTCACTCATTGGTGGGGACGCTTACTTATGGCTTATTGATGCCTTATTCATGCTGATTGATGTGAGTCATCATGCTTATCATTTACCATTCATACTATGTGTGTCGCCTTTGTGGCTTGACGGACATTTACTATAAATACTATACAAGTTGCGCTATGGTTCGCTAGCTTAGTTGTCTTGAAATCCACCTGTACTCTTCTCAGGAAGTTCAGACAGTCTTATAGCAGAGTCATTGTTCTTTGTGACTATCTTGTTGCCAACTTAAGTGTTAGGCATTGCCACCTTGTAACGAACCTCAAGCTAGGTGGTATTAGGGGACCTTATTGGTTATTCGCCCTTTACAAGTCATTCAAGTCGTACCTGAGTTCAGAAGCCGTGCGCTTTGCTCAGAGTTGAAGCAAGGAAGACCCATCGGATCCAAGTCGGATCAACATTCAGTGGAAACGTTACAATGAGTGTAGTGAGGGGATGGAAGTATAAGTGGTCCTGTCGTGGCTGCTTTTATGTGAGTTTCGGCGGTTGGGTTAGATTGTTTGAACTTCCTTATCTCTTCGTCCGCGTGTACGTCGTCCCACAGGACCCACTGGTTGTCCGAGTTGGGTAGCCTTTCCACTTGATCAGGTACTGCAGTTTGCGCCCGCGTCCATGCCTTCTTGAGTCTAATACTTTTTCAACCTGTATTCTTCCACGTCTCCTACCAGTTCTGGTGGTGGGCGTTGATAGTTTATGCCGTGAGTCAGCGTTTCCTTGTAAGGGGTAAGGAGATCTGTGTGGAAAACATCATGGATGCTCCACTGCGTGGGAAGCTCGAGTCGATAGTTGACAGGAGACATCACCTGGACGACCCGAAATGGTCCGTGTCTCCTGGCGCAAGCTTCGTGGTTGGCTGGTTAGTTCGTAGGTGGCGTCCATCAAGCCAGACCCTGTCTCCTATCTGATATTTGGGGGTGTCACGATGTTTGATCCATGACTGTTGCGCGCGTCGCATGTGGTCCTGTGCCTGATTCCTTATCTCTTTTAATTGTTCTAGTCGCTTGCCGACTCTCGGTATCGGCAACTTCTTATCTGTCCAGTTAGTAAGAGGGTGATAGCCCATCAGTAACCTGAACGGTGTTTCACGTGTGGACTCATTGGTCCAATTGTTGTGTGCGAACTCCGCAAGTGCTAGATAGTCCGCCCAATTGTTCTGTCGTTCATTGGCCCAAAGTCTGAGGTACTGTTCCAACCATTGGTTGGTTCGTTCCGATTGTCCATCCGTTCGTGGATGGTAGGCCGTTGAGATGTTTTGTTGTATTCCCAGGACTCGACATAGTTCTCTTGTAAATTTTGATGCGAACTGGGGGTCTCTGTCACTGATAATCTTCGATGGTAGTCTGAACCGCGTTACGACATGTTTTGCATAAAGTATCGCGGTTTCCTCGCCTGAGATTTCCTCTTTGCATGGTATGAATATGGACGCCTTCGAGCAATCGTGATCCGTGACTGTGAGCACAGAGTCATATCCTCGTGACACCGGGAGTTTAGTGATGAAATCTAGCGCAACCACCTCGAATGGCATTGCTTCCGGTTGTGGGAATATAGGTTGTAACAGTGCTTTCGTTTTTTGTGTGTTGACCTTGCATCGTTGACATTCGGCGCATCCTCGGACGTACTCAGCTACGTCTTGCTTCATCGTGGGCCACCAGTAGTGGCGCTCTACTAGTTGCATTGTTCTGTTGATTCCTGGATGGCCATGAACGGGGGTCATGATGTGTGGAGATTACTTCTCTGATCTCCTCCATTGTTCCCGTTATGATGAGTCGTTGTCCTTGATACCACCAGAGTCCTTCTGCTTTTGTTAGTTTGTGGGGATCGACCCACTTGCGTATCCTTCGTTCATCCTGTTGTGTGGTGGTTGTAGCCGTTCGTACGAACACTTTGTTTGGTAGCACGACGACGTCTTCGTTGTCTTTCTCCCCTTGATTGTAATCAGGTCTTCGAGATAGGGCATCGGCTCTTCCATTGGCCGTCCCTTTGACATGGTGTATCTCAAGTTGTATTCTGCTAGCTCCAGTACCTCTCTGGCGATTTGCCGACTGATTTTCTGGGGATCCCGCCTGTAACGTCCCGGGTCATAGTAGGTATCTGACCTAACCGATAACCGAGGGGGCGTGATCAAGGGGACACTTACTGTACTATACGGATGACTGACTAACGGATTACTGTACGATGACTGATGACTTACTGATGGATGACTGGTAGCTGACTGATGACTTACGATACGCTGACTGTATCTCCGTGGACGATTACCCAGCATATGAGTAGTAGTGGCGTTCTCGCTGACGAAGGCGGATCGCGCGAATAGGTTATAAGGAAGCTATCGACTGTTGTAGTCGATAGCTTGGATTTCTTGTATCATTCTCGACTTGTTATCTGAAGCCGTGTTCTCTCTCTCTCCCTCTCATCCTTCGGGGTCGCGATTCGTGTTTAAACGACAAACGCAAGAACTCTGCCTTCGAGCATTGAGACGATACTCTGCCTTCGCGCTAGAGTCAGGAATTCGCTAAGTCACCGTGTTCACCCCTTAGTCGCCTAAGTCAGGCTCACGTGCTGCCCGCACGTAACACCGCCAGTATCGAAGGTTGAGATGGTCCGAGAATATGCGTACTTTGTGTGGGGATCCTGCCAATAGATGTCTCCAGTTCCTTAGCGCTTTTACAATGGCCAGTAGCTCGAGGTTGTAGATGTCGTAGTTTCGCTTGGCTGCATTGAGCATTGCGAGTAGTATCCCACTGGATGTCGTTTTCCATCTGTTTTCTTTTGGAGAAGTACCGCTCCAACTGCGAATCCTGATGCATCTACTTCTAGGTCGAACTGTTGTGTCTGATCGGCATGTGCGAGAATGGGTTCCATGGTTACCCGTTGCTTGAGTGTTTCGAACACTTTTTGATGTCTTGTGTTCCACTGCCATGGTTCGTCTTTGCGTGTTAATTCGTTTAGTGGTTTAGCGATGTTGGCGAAGCCTCTGATGAACTGCCGATAAAAATTACAAAAACCGAGAAATGATCATACATCCTTTACTGATGTTGGCGATTGCCAGTCACGAACACCCGAGATTTTGACAGGGTCCATACGTGTTACCCCCTCTTCAAGGATTACCCCCAGGTAATCAATACTGGAAGCGTTAAAGACACATTTTTCGGGTTTGAAGAATAGGTGTGTTTTTGTGCCACTGCTAGTATGTCGCGGACTGCATCTTGGTGTTTTTTGATCGATAGTGGCTGTCGTTTGGTTGCTATGGCGATATCGTCCATGTAGACCCTGATTGTCGTTCCGACTGCTTCGTGTTTCGCGATTGTTGGTTGGTAGATGTCGTTCATGAAGCTTTGAAATGTGGCCGGCGAGTTGCATAGACCGAAATACATAACAGTCAGTTCGAATAGTCCGCGGCGTGTCTTGAACGCAGCTTTGTGTTCGTCTCCTTCCTTGATTCTAATGTTGTTATATCCTTGTCGGACGTCCAGTTTGCTAAATATTTGTGCTCCTCCGAGATCCCTGATTAGGTCGTCGATAAGAGGGAGCGGATACTGATTTCGTATTGTCCATTCGTTAATCTTTCGGTAGTCCTGTACAGGTCGTAGCTTTCCGTCCTTCTTTTTGATAAAGAAGAAGGATGATGTGTACGGGGACTTTGAGGGACGAATGTATCCCTTTTCTACTTGTTCGTCGATGAATTCGTCCAGCGCTGCATCTTCTACCCTTGTCATTGGGTATACTTTGCAGTCGATTACATCTGGTACCCCCTTTTTGAATTCAATTGCGTGGTCGCAACTTCGTTTTGGTGGGAACCGTTTTGATTCGTCTTCGCTGAATACTTGTGCAAATTGTTGGTATTCTCGTGGTATATCGACTTCTTTGGTGTATTGCTTGGCCTCTATTGCAAGTTCGACCGCTGATCGTCGTCCGTATACTTGCTCTTCCAATTTTGTCACTATTTGTTTTTTTGTTTCTGTAGTGAACGTTCGTGACACTTTGGCATCGTTTTCTTCTTCGTTGAGCAACCTTGCTAGTACTGCTCTTTTGTCGTTTGGGTTGACTGATCGTAGTACTATGGGGAGTTGTTTCTCGTCAATGGTGGCGTGGTGCCAGCTGAACCTTGGTTCGTAGGTTGCGAGCCATGGATACCCTAGCAATATGTCTTCCTTGCCAATGTCGGTGATTAGGAAATGCATTTCCCTTTGAGTTCCTCCTGTTTCCACATTAAGCGTAAGGTAGTGCGTGATCTGCCCCGCTTTATTAGTGGTATCATCGATGTTATAAATATTCTTGGGCTTATCTAACGCCCGTTGTCCTAGACCCATCCTTTTGACGAATTGCGGATGTATAAAGTTGTCAGTGGCTCCTGAGTCCACCAACGCTTTGATGTCGGCCATATTGTAACTTGCGCGAATTGATACTGGTACTCTCATAGAACGGTAGCGCATAATATACACAGAGTTACAATGTATTGCCCTCACCCAGGCCGCCGGGTTCAGGCGTTTCCAAAATCCTGTCCCATCAACTGCTGTAGGACCAGGTCTTTTACTTCTTCGTCGTCTCCTGCGACTCCTCGCAGCCATTCCGCTGCCTTTTCTTCTTTAGTTGGCGCGGTTTTGGTGATTCGTGTCTGCGTATCGCGGCGCTTTCATGGTTGCCTGCAATCGCGACTGATGTGCCCCATTTTCTGGCAGTTGTAACACTGCATCTGGCTGTGATCTCGTTTGAACTGTCTCTGCATAAACCCTCCGCGTGGTGGGAATGGTGGTCGTGGTGGTGGCCCATCGTTCCTTCTGTAGTTTTGGAGCACGTCTTCTGCTCCGGCCAATCGTCCTCGTACTCGATCTGCGGAGGTGTCCATTCGGTCATCATTAAGTGGGGCAAGCAACTTAGCTAAGGCCCCTCCTGGCGTTCGTCCTGGTTTGAAGGCGTCAAGGTTGCCCCTGACCGTTTGCTGTCTCTTTAGAGCGGATTCCCTCCATTCTTCGTAGTTCTGGGGGTCGTCGTGTTGGTACATGGTTTCGTATAGGGCTCTTGGCAACCCTCTTGTGAAGTACTTGAGTGTTTGTTCGGCGTTGATGTTATATCCTGCGTGTTGAACGAGTTGTTCGAATTGGGCAATATAATCGTCGATTTTCCCATCCTTCATGTGAATACCGGTGTTGAGCTGGGCTTGTGCTCTTTCTTTGCTGAGAACGTCGCTGAACTGTCTTTGGAATGCGTGGAGTAGGTTTTCCCACAGTCTATTGTCGAATTGGTTGGTCCCCGTGGCGACTTCGTTAACGAGCCATCGACTTGCCGACATGACCCATTGGTTAACCGCGTTTCCCTGGATGTATGTGAGGAACAACATAGCTTTTTGGTATTTGTTCAGCATTGCTGAATGATTTGCGTTGACTCCCGCGTAGACCTCCCATTGGAGGATGAACGCCTCGGCTTGTGACCTGCTTCCTGTGAATGTTGGTGGTGGGTTACCGATGAATTTATCGTTCCCCTGTGGTCTGTGGTTGGCCACAGCTGGTCCTCCTAGAGGTGGTCCTCCTCTTGGCGGTCCTCCTCCTGGCGGTCCTCCTCCTGGCGGTCCTCCTCCTGGATGCCGTAACAGTGGGAATGGTCTGTTCTCTGGTGATGGTATTCTGTTCCGGTCGATGCGGAACTCGTAGAACATGTTTTGTTCGTCTGGGTTGCTTGGTGCGTCGGGAACATCTGGTCCCATTGCTCGGTTTACGGCCTGCATGTCTTCTGGTTGTATCGTCTGTACGTGGCCAGTTTGCTCGTTTATGACGAGCCGCGGTGGTGACACTTCTGTTTGAGTCGTCATGTAGTTGTATGGTATTCCTTGAATGGGTTCGGGAATGTGTAGTTCAGCTGTTTGCGTGACAAGTGTTTCTATTTCCGGTGATTGTACCGCGATTTCTTCGGGTTCTGCTTCTTCGCTGTGTGGAGTTGGCGATCGGTTGCTAGTGTGGCTTGATGGAGCCGGAGTGTCTGTTCGTAATTGGAACTCAGCCCTAGGTGGTTCCGTGTTGAGGTTTTGTTCGCCTTGACAGTCTATGGTCCCTTGTTGGCTAATTGGTTGCGCTTCGGTTAGTGGTATGTTGATGTGTAGATCGTCGGCTGCTGGTCGTGTTGCTTCGAAGTAGTTATTGGTGTTGCTCCACCTGAGCTCAACCCAGCAACAGCGTTCTCTGTTAAAGACTACCGGATGATACCTTTGTGCTGTAGCTGCTTCCGCGTAATATCCTGTGTTGTTTTCGTCGGATCTTCTGGTGTCTGGTACGTGTCACCACCTTACTCGTCCTACGAGGTATCATTCGGGTGCGTCTCGTTCTCTTGCCCAGATTCGGTATGGTTGAAAATCCCAACCGTCTTTAGTATTGATGGGTGCCACGGCGTTCAATTGTTTGGGGAGCTTGGATTTAATGTTACGTGTGGGCTACACGTGAGCCTGACTTAGGCGACGTAGAGGTGAACGTGGTGACTTAGCAAAACCTCAAGCACGCAGGCTGAGTATTCGTCTCAATGCTCGAAGGCGGAGTTCGGCTATTTCACTAGACACTTGATAGTATCTAGACTTCTGCTTGTTGTTGCCCTTCCACTAATGCCGCACTTCCGCTTGTGGAGAAGGCAAGACCGATCGATTGGAGAATGAGAAGAGAGATGTACAAGAAATCCAAGCTATCGACCACAACAGTCGATAGCTTCCTTATAACGCTACTGTGCAGTCCGCCTTTGTCAGCAAGACCGCCACTACTACTAGTCTGCTAGGTAATCGTCCACGGTTGTTCAGTCATCGTATAGTAAGCCGTCAGTCATCGTACAGTAAGCCGTCAGTCATCGTACAGTAAGCCGTCAGTCATCATACAGTAGGCCATCAGTCATCGTATAGTAGGCCATCAGTCATCGTACCATAATAGTCCATTTTGCCATGTCCCCTGAGTTATGGCTTAGGTCAGATACTTACTATGACCTGGGACGTTACAGCCTGGCCCGCCTCCTGCACCCCAATTGACTGGGGACATAGGCATGTTCGACTTTTTAGACCATGTCCCTTCATCCGTTCTTGGCCCGAATGAGGTGCGCTGATATATGGTCCTACAGTATATGACATGCATCCTGATATGATTTGGACAGTCAATAATGGGACCACCACATGCCATTTCAGCTCCAGTCATTTCGTCTGGACCGCTGGCCTCCACTGCAAGTGCTGGTGGTCAGTCCACATATGCATTCCTAGATTTCCTCTCATCCCCCATTGTCAGACCAGTAGAGGTATGTATGCATATGTATCTATCATTTGCAAATGTATGCTAATGTCTGAAATACATATCTGAAGCAGGTCGCCTCGAGCACTGTCGTGGCAGGCAGTGCGCCAGGTGAGCTGGGGGTTAACATGCCATCTACTGCATCTTCAGCGCATGCCTCAGCACCCCTCGCGACACCTGTCCCAACTGCTGCAACACGTGGTTTAAAGGTATGCCTGCATGTGCATATATCTTCCATGTCCTTACCATACATTTCTACTAGCAGCGTACTGATGTGTCTCGCCCGACAGCTAGTGCGACGCCTGGTCCGATGTCCAGCTTGGCACCTATCACAACAGCCTAACTAGTATGTGAACAAATGTGCTCTCATGAGGCAGGTATAGCAGTCTTCTGACTTGATTGCAGGTACAGCAACCTGCCCCATACGACTTTCTGCAGCACATCCCCGCATCTCAGCGCATGGCCCGCGATCGCACCACCAGTCTGGTGAGTCATTGCACATATTTATGTGATTTCCGAACTGATCACTCATACTCATTGCTGCATAGGTGCGCACTAATATGGAGGTTGATGAGGATCGTGAACCACCTGTGGCAGATGACGTTGGCCCTGAAAGTGAGGAAGAGGACGGGGAGATGGAGGTAAGTGGTTCAGCTATGGATGCAGATGTCTACTGATCTACATGCAATGAAGTATGGCAGCAGGGAGGAGCTGCCTGTGCCATCGTCTACTTTGGCACCTTGGCCGCAGATCAGTGTAACGTTTCCACCGAACGTTGATCCGACTTGGATCCGATGGGTCTTCCTTGTTCCAACTCTGAGCAAAGCGCATGGCTTCTGAACTCAGGAACGACTTGTGAACGACTTGTAAAGGGCGAAATAACCAATAAGGTTCCCAATACCGCCTAGCTTGAGGTTCGTTACAAGGTGGCAACGCCTAACACTTAAGTTGGCAACAAGAGTAGTCACACTGAACAATGACTCTGCTATAAGACTGTCTGAACTTCCTGAGAAGAGTACAGGTGGATTTCAAGACAACTAAGCTAGCGAACCATAGCGCAACTTGTATAGTATTTATAGTAAATGTCCGTCAAGCCTCAAAAGGCGACACCATAGTATGAACAGTAAAGGGTAGGCATAGTGACTCACAGGTCAACAAGCAACTTGTAAGCAATTTGTAAGGCATCAATAAGCCGTCAGTAAGCGTCCCCACCAATGAGTGACTAAGCACCTCCAACCAGTGAGTAAGCGTCCACAGGGCATCAGTCAGCCCACCTCATCGCGTAAGTAAGCGATCACCAATGAGTAAGCGAATGAGTAAGTGAATGTCTAAGCATCACCAAGCATAAACGATACCAATAGTAAGCCAATAATACTGCATCTGTAAGCAATGGCTCCGGCGCTAACACAGGCGCTCCTTGGACTAATCCATCTTGAACACATACCCGAAAGGGGATCAAACCCGGCCCGCTGGAGTGTGTCCCAACGGCAGCCACGGCCCGCTGACATCTGCAGCCCCAGGTCGCTGGTCTTACACCACGCAATCGCTATCCGTCGTCGTTGGTCATCTTCGGGACACAACTGTCTTCCGCCAATTCCATGGCTTCTTCCAACGTCCCTTGAGTTATGAGTTAGGCCAGATACGTACTGTGACCTGGGACAATTCCATCCATCGCGCCCCCCTGACTTATTGCTTAGGTCAGATCCCGTGACCCGGGGGTCTATCACATGACCATGTCACGTGACCCTCATTCGTCCTGTAATGGCCTTCCTGCCAGCTTCTGGGGTTCTACCGCGAGTTATCAAGTTACTCACGAGCTGACGGACTTTGCACGCTTCATCATAAGCGAGATAACTGTCGTCTTCTGCCGCTACGAGTGCTTGTACGGCCTCTTCCTCTTCGACGTCTTCTTCTGCACGTGACTCCCAAGTATGCGCTTCTGGGTAATCATGGCAATTCTTCCAGTGTTCATGGAGACACTTGCGTTGCTTGTAGGTTGGCGCAAGGTCTGAGCGTAACAATCAGGATCCCTATCCACCTGCCTCAAATGCCTGCAGGTGAGGCATATCATGGCAATGGTCTTTGCCATTTAACTAAGCAATTCTAGTTTCTCCCGAGATTGCGGTGGTATTGGATGCCCATACTGACGTCCTACGTGGCGTTCTCAATGACATGCACAGACTCAGGGAACAAATGAATAGTATGAATGAGAGTCTTGTCAGTAACACTGTAGTAGTTGAGTATCTCATTGCACACTTGACTCAGAGGGAATGAATGGAGCTTGATGTATTTCATGTATGGAACCTGGACATGTGAATCATTTGTATCATTTAGTAAGCACCAAATATCATACAGACACAGTATTGACAAAAGGCGGGCCACGTGAACGTACAACGCTTACACATATGCCCTGTGCGGTGGGCAAGGCGCCAGGGCTTGGATGACGTACCTGCGATCCAGGTACCATACATAAGCAATACGGGATATGCATGTCTCATTGCCTGACAGATGGTGGGCCACTTGAGCTCATGGCACTTCTGCCTCACACATGCGGGGCAGGTGAGGCCATGTAGCTATGTCAGAGCTTACATTGATTCATATTACACATGTGAGATGACAATACATATTCCAGAACTTGAGATCAACGAAACCTGCTTCACATTCAAATATCCCACACCTACACCTCAGATCTCTGCAGCGGGCGAGGCGCCAGGTTATCAACAACATATTGTGATGATCATAAGTCATAGTCAAGATTACATAAGCAATGACACCATGCGATAACAAAACGTGATACACCTATGTTATTGCTTAAAGGATGGCAGGTCACTCAACTCAGAGAAAATGAATATGCAATGTGATGTATTCCATGTACGGAACCTAGACATTTGAATCATTTGTATCATTTGATATGCACGGAGTATCATACAGACACAGTATAGAGAAAACGCAGGCTGCGCGAAGTTCCTCCTTTGTCACGTGGGGCGCGCGAAGCGCCAGATCTTAGATGATGTACTGTGATGATGCGATCCATACACGGCATGCCCCACATTAGATAAGGAAGGATATACCATACATGAATGACACATTACGCATATGTCTTAGCGCTTGACTGATGGTGCGCTGCCCGACCTTCCAGTCCTTCCACCTCAGACGTGCTGGGCAGGCAAGGCCACATATGAATCACAGAATGTTGTTTGATTGATCACATTGAACATGACAGAAATGGGTTGCCAATATATATTGCACAACTACATATGAGTAAAGCATCATATAAATGGCGGACCACTCACATGTCTCACACTTCTCCCTTCATCTTGCGTGATGGGCGAGGCGCCTTCATTTCAATGACGTGCTGTTATCGGCTAATGTCATACCACAGCTTAGGTAATGCCTGGCGCTCCATACATAAACATACAGTGATACACATACATTATAACTTCACAGTTCGCGATCCACTCCAACTTCATGCACGCCTGCCTCCAATGTGTGGTGTCACGTGGTGACATCGTACCGAACCCTGTGCGCACCAAACGTCGCAAGTGCACTCATGAGCACTGGAAGAACTGTCAAGATTACCCTGAAGCACACACATGGGTATTAGGTCAGCCAGCATATAGCGAAGAAGAAGAAGAGGTTCGCGCTCTCGTATGGGCCCAGGCTGATGGATATCCTGAGGCAGAAGAAGAAGATTATGCAGTGGAGGAGGATGAAGCCCTCTGTATACGCCAGTTAGTGAGTGGAATGATCGTCCACCCGTCGTCTTCAGACACTGGCGCAAGTGTAACAGGAAGGATGAAGGTCACGTGATCTGTCACGTGAAAGTCCCAGATCATGCCTTGTATCTGGTCTAACCCATAAGTCATGGGACTTCAAGGATGGAAGAGCTTTACATAATGTAACGTTTCCTCGGATGTGAGATTCCCGAGAGGCCGAAGAAGATGTCACGTGTAGAAGAGGAGGTCAAGTCCCAGGTCACAGTATGTATCTGACCTAAGCCATAACTCAGGGGACTTTGGTGTTGTATCAAGAATGGAAGATTATGGAAGGTTCTGGAAGGGCCATGGTAGGCATGAGGTCAGAGGCAATTCCTGACAGCTGAAGGTCTAGACATTTCCTTGTATGGTTCAAGTTCTGATGGAACAGGTTCTGATGCGCTGGTATTGCGCCCTGACATTTGTTATCTATGTTCTCTATTGTTCTCTTGTTCTATGATGTCATTTGTGAGTCATGTGTTGTTCTTATCTCTGACTCATGGTCGTGTTATCTCTGACTCATGTGGGGCCTTATGCCTCATGTACTGTATGTTTCATAATAAGCCCCTGTGGCTTGATGGACAATTCCTATTGGCAGATAAGGTCGTAGGTCGTGTTACTATAGTTCAAGCTCAGCTTTAAAGTTAGCTTGGAAGTACTATATATACTAGGCAGGTTTCGCCAGTAGTCGTTAGCTTAGTTGTTTTGGACTTCCACCTGTATTCCTCTCAGGTCCTATTCAAAGCATTCTTATAGCAGAGTCATTGGTCTGTGTGACTAGTATCTTATCTTGTTGCCAACTTGTGTGTCAAAGCTATCACCTTGTTAGGCCATTTCAAGGGAACCTTTTCTGGTTTATCGCCCTTCACGAGTTCTTGTTGAGTTGTAAGCCGTGCACTTAGCTCATCGTTTGATTCAAGGAAGCCTTCAGATCCAAGTTGGATCAGTGTTTGGTGGAAACGCTACACCTCTGACATGATTTGAATGATGGGGTGCATGCATGGCTTCTTGGTGTGCTTGCTGGGATCGCCCATGAACTTCTTGAATTGATTTCCAACTAGGATCTAGAGGTCATTGCAGATAAGCGATGTCAATGTAAGCAGAACTATAATGGACGCACTATCTCATCCTTGACCTTCCTCACCAGATAGGCCTGTTGCCCATCATCTGGAGGCTGGGCCGAGAATGTCATTGCAGCAATAAACAGCCTGGCTGCAATAGCCAGGAACTGAGTCTCCACCTGAGTTAGTTCAGAAGCAGCTTTGGGAGGCATGAAGTACAATGGATAGGCAATGAGGATATCAGCACGCTGGGCTTAATTTGGACCACATGATAAGGGCATGCCCCATAGTAATTGGCTGCCCACTTCGGCGCATGGCCCACAGGTACAACTATATGACGTAGCAAACGCAAGGAAAACAGTTGCATGATCTCACAAATGCTTCTGAAATGTTAATGTGTTAATGCGCTACTATTCAAGTCCCTACCTTCAGCTCCTTTAGTTTCAGCTTTCTCACAAAGAGGCAACAATGCATCCACTGCTTTGCCTGAGCCGCTTGATCATTTGGAGCAATATGAAGCCTTCCTCTTCTTTTGCTATATCTGATCCCTTGTCACAGTATGCCTTTCACATCTGCTAGTCACTCATTGACGCCACTGCCAATTGGGCTGTCATCTCTGTATATGGACATCATGTATATAATGTGGGGTGACCCACATATCACTAGTGAATACATAAGACTAAATTCATAAGCAAACATCTCTCCCCATATGTGACTTGGCATGTCAGCCATGTACGAAAGATGTGGCGTGTCGGTTATTGCAGGTGGAGCAGGCAGGCAAAGCGCCGCAGGTACTATGCGCTTTGCAGGAGGCATTGGTGCTGCAGGGCCTTTGATAGCTACTAGGCAATAGGGTAGTACCTTGAGATATGTCGAATAACATACAGAACCAGTGACACATATTAATGGCAACACGATACCAATGTGTGCCTTGATAAGAAACTGCCTATTATGGCGGGCGGCCTGCCTGACGAGTAGTTCGTTATCACAACACATCTGATGATTTGATTAATCCTCATCAACACGCAATTATATTGTGTAAATACAATGTCTCAACGCCCTCAGTCACTTTGCATTCAGGCTCGCACAGCAAAGGAGAGCAACACTCCAACTGGCCCACCTGAGGCACTTATGCACTCAGAGGAAGGCTCAGCCTTCAATGTCATGCAGCATATACCATCACCTATCTCTGTGTGTCTCTCATTTCTCACTCATACAGGACAATACTAATTATCCTGTTCATCTGCATATGCGATGAACATATCTGATATAGGGTGCCCTGCCCACCACAGGTCAGGTTGATGCTTCAGTCGTACAGAGCAGTGGCCCCTTGTCTGCCATCACTGTCTCCTCGTCTGGCGTGCCATCCGTTTCAATGTCTGGCCCACCGTCCGTTCCAATGACTGGCCCGCTATCCAATGCGCCCTCTACCTCAGGTAGTCAGAAGGTATGTAAATATATACACAGAGCCATATGCATTGCTCACATGCTTGTATGGTCACTGCCTCAGCGCCCTGCACCTTATGACTTCATGGACCAGATCCCTGCATCTCAGCGCATCGCCCACAACCTCCCACTTCAACATGTAAGTCCTTTAGGTCCATTGACTTAATTCCATTCAGATCACATTCCAAACACAGCTCCTACCAAGGGCAGACATTGATGAACATTCAGATGATACCACAGCAGACAATAGCGTCCCAGACAGTGAGGAGGACCTCATACAGGTTCAGGTGAGTACTTCCTGCCTTGTGTGGGACATTCACTGATGTGGCATTGCATTGAAGGGTGTTCCAACGTCTACCATTGAGGCAGACTCAGCTGGGCCTAGCGTCCGCTTCGCTCTGCCAGAGGGCAGCCCCACTGAAGATGGGCCCTCTCAGATGTTCGGATCCTGCCTGATCCTGCGCCTTTGGTGCAGAGACGTGTGGGGCACTCTCGTAGCAGTCTCACTAACCTTCCTCCTATGCCATCGGGTGAGCCACTTACCCTCCAATACTGTGTCTGTTTGTCTGGTTTACATTGTCATCTTAGGTACACCCGCCTTCAATGCAGCATTGGATGCCGAGGCAGAGGTCCTGCACCGCCTTCTCATAGATATGAAGCAAATGAAGAAAGAGCTGCATCGTCTGAATGAGAGACTCATGAGGGACTATCTCATTCTGGAGACCCTCATCATGAACATCCACAAGAGACCAGATGATCTTTGTTACGATCGTGGTCTGACTTAGACCCTTCACGCGATGGCGAGTAATGTGACTTAGCTACACGTGTCAACACACGAGGGTGTGACGGAGTTTACGGACTCCTGAAAGAGCCGTCCTAAGGGAGCGTTGACTGAGGCGAGAGAGAGAATCCTTGACTAGATTGGTTGAGAACACAAGAGAGTCAAGCTGTCGACCACATCAGTCGACAGCTGCCTTATATCCGATACTTGACTGTACGCCTCCAACAGCGATACAGCCACTACTACTAATGCTGATCAATCGTCCACTAATACTACCACCACAACTACTACCGCTTGCTAATCGTACAGTAAGACTCGAACCTCGATCCGTAATACTATCAGTAATCCACATCGTAAGCAGTGAGTAATCAAGGAGTCATCAGTCATCGTAAAGAAGTAAGCGTTCCCCCAAGTCACGTCCCATCGCTTATGGGTTAGGTCAGATACTGGCTATGACCTGGGACGTAACATCACCCCCTTCACAAGGGTGAGCGCCCACGCTCAACGACCCAGTTGGTCACCGTAGTCAGTCCGACGTCCGTCTCATGCTCGTCACGTACCCTCCTGAGAGCATGTGCTCGCCCTAACCTTGTTGCTGAGTGTCGTGCTCGATCACTGTGGACGTAGATATCGTCCTCGAGCTTCTTGATGGCGCCTTCGAGTTCCGCGATGACCTCCATGGATGAGCGGTAGCGTCTTACTTCGGCTTGGAGGGATATGTCCCCAAGCCTAGCAAGGGCTTCGTCTACCTGCCTCTTGCCACGGAAGTCAGCGCGGAAGTACTGTAGTTGATTTCGATTGTACTCAGCTGGCGGACCCATGTCTCTGCAGGGTTCTGCATGAATGTCGGCGCGGTATATCGGTAAGTTCCTCCCCATCGTCCCGAAGACCTCTGGGTTGTCGAGCATCCGGACCCGCACGTATTTTGCGGGGATGCGACGCCCGTCGTGCTCTATCACCATCGGCACCCAGTTCATCCCATTGTTGAGGGTGAACCCTCCGGGAGTAGGCGATACGGCACGGAGAGGGACCCTCGTGCCATACGCGCGGCGCGAGTTGATCGGTGAGGTATCGCGGGCTTCGGCATACGAGGGGAGGTCGCGCGCCTCATACCCTTGCTCGGCCGTTGGTCCGTAGATAAGAGCAATTGGAGGTGGTCTTCCCGCCTCATCGTGGGCTTCGCCGGCAAGGATGCGGACTTGGAAAGGTACAGGTGCGGGAGTACAGTGGCAGTAAGCGATGGGATTATCGCACCGGGTACAGATGACCTTGGCGTCATGGTATGAGTCGTTGCTCTCGTCGTCTCCGTCTCCATCGTCGTCTGCGCTGAAGTAGTCGACAGCTGTGGTGGAGGTGTTTGCAGTGGTGGACTGGCGGATGCTTCCCTCATTAGCATCTGTATCCTCATCCTCCGCTCCGCTGCTGTCTTCTTCACGATCTGATCCTGTCTCCACGACGCCATTACCTCCTTCAAGAGGGAGTACTCCTCCCTCATCTTCTTCCATTCGTCCACTGGCTGGAGTAGGGAATCGCAGCCACGCTTCAGCGAGGTCTTGTTCTTGCTGTTCTCGCTCATCTCTGTCTTGCATGGCGATTGCTTGAACTTCTGCCACAGCTGAGCAGAAGGGGTCGTCGACGTTATTGTTGTTGTCATAGGTGTCGAGGGTGTTGACGTGGGGGAAGGTGACCTCATCAAGGGAGATAATGGAGAGGGGCACATTGGTCATGTTATGAGGAGATTTGGTGGGTGATGGGTTGAACGATCTTGTCAAGGCTGCTTTTATGTGAATTTCAGCCTTCGGGTTTAATCGTGCGAACTTCCTTATCTCTTCCTCCGCGTGGACGTCGTTCCATGGGACCCACTGGTTTTCCGAGTCCGCGTATCCCTTCCATTTGATGAGATATTGGAGTTTGCGCCCACGTCCAAACCTCCTGGAGTCTAAGACCTTTTCGACCTCGTATTCTTCCACGCCATCAACCAATTCTGGTGGAGGGCGTAAATAGTTTACGCCATGCATGCGTGTTTCCTTGTAAGGCATAAGTAGGTCTGTGTGGAATACGTCATGGATTTTCCATTGCGGAGGTAATTTGAGCCGGTAATTCACAGGGGACATCACCTGCACTACTTCAAATGGCCCCTGTCTTCTGGGCGCAAGCTTGGGTGTTGGTTGACTAGTTCGTAGATTGCGCCCATCTAGCCATACTTGGTCTCCTAGGGCGTATCTGGGCGTATCTTTGTGCTTGACCCACGACTTCTGGGCCTTGATCATGTTTTCCTGTGCGCTCCGACGGGCTTCTTTCAATTGTTCTATCCTAGCAGATACGCTAGGAAGGCTGCTTGTTCCTGGCGCCCATTTATCTCTGGGATGATACCCCATCAGCACGAAGAATGGAGTCTGTTTTGTGGTGCTGCTTATCGTGTTGTTGTGGGCAAATTCCGCGAGGGGTAGTTGAGCGGCCCAATTGTCTTGTTTCTCATTAGTCCAGAGTCGTAAGTACTGTTCTAGCCACTGATTAGAACGTTCCGATTGACCATCCGTCCTTGGGTGATAGGCGGTTGATATGTTCTGTTGAATTTGAAGGATTCGGCATAACTCCTTCATGAATTTTGCTGCGAACCGAGGGTCTCGATCGCTGATAATTTTGCTAGGTAGGCCAAATCGGGGTAGTACTTTTTGTGCATAGAGTATTGCCGTATCCTCGCCTGACATTGACTCTTGACAAGGAATGAATATCGATGCCTTCGAACAATCGTGATCGGTAATAGTGAGTATTGAATCGTACCCATCTGATGGAGGAAGCTTAGTTATGAAGTCCACGGCGATGACTTCGAAAGGGGTGGCCTCGGGTCGTGGGTATATAGGGGCGAGTGGTGCCTTCGTCGGCCGCGTGTTGACTTTATGTCTTTGACATTCGGCGCAACCTGTTACATAGTCAGCGACGTCTTTCTTCATCTGAGGCCACCAGTAGTATCGAGCTAGTAGTTCGAATGTTTTGTTTATTCCTGGGTGACCGGCTGTCCGCGTGTCATGATATTGTTTGATGATCTCTCTCAGATCATCCTCCTTGCGACTTGTTACAACGACTTTCCCTTCTTTAAGCCATATACCCTCGATCTTCTTCAGTTCGTAAGGGCTGGCCCACCGCTCGATTTGCTTCGCGTGTTGCTCTATTATTGGTGACACGCTTTCAGTTGTTCGTGCGAATACGTGGTTCGGGAGGACGGTGACTTGGTCGTTGTCTTTCTCTCCCCGTATCGTAGTCTGGTCTTCTTGATAGTGCATCTGCTCGACCATTAGCTCTTCCTTT
>WITN01000958.1:0-31355 GCA_015025155.1 Lactarius quietus | reverse complement strand
GCCAGAAGATGGGTCACATCAGTCGCGATTGCAGACAACCCAGAAGACGCCGCGACCCGCAAGTACGCACCACCGAGACCGCGCCAACTAAAGAAGAAAAGGCGGCGGAATGGCTACGAGGAGTAGCAGGAGAGACGAGGAAGTCAAAGACCTGGTCCTGCAGCAGTTGATGGGACAGGATTTTGGAAATGCCTAAACCCGGCGGCCTGGGTAAGGGCAATACATTGTAACTCCGTGTATATTATGCGCTACCGTTCTATGCGAGTACCAGTGTCCATTCGCGCAAGTTACAATATGGCCGACATCAAAGCATTGGTGGACTCAGGAGCCACCGATAACTTATCCATCCACAATTCGTCAAAAGGATGGGTTTAGGACAACGGGCATTAGATAAGCCCAAAAACATCTACAATATCGACGATACCACTAATAAAGCGGGACAGATCACACACTATCTCCTGCTTAACGTGGAAACGGGAGGAGTTCAAAAAGAAATGCGCTTCCTCATTACCGACATCGGTAAAGAAGACATACTACTGGGATATCCGTGGCTCGCAAACTACGAACCAAGGTTTAGCTGGCGACATGCCACCATCGACGAGAAACACTCCCCATAGTACTACGATCAATCAACCCAAACGACAAAAGAGCAGTACTAGCAAGGCTGCTCAAAGAGAAGACAAGACGAGAAAGAGTCGCGAATATTCACATGGAAGAAAAAGACCACATAGTGGCAAAACTAGAGAGCAAGTACATGGACGACGTTCAGCGGTCGAACTAGCAATCGACGCCAAACAATACACAAAGAAGTCCAGTACCAAAGGAATACCAAAAATACGCAAAGGTATTCAGCGAAGACGAAGCAAAACGGTTTCCCCCAAAACGAAGCTGCGATCACGCCATCGAGTTCAAAAAGGGGGTACCGACGTAATAGACTGCAAAATATACCCAATGACAAGGGTAGAAGACGCAGCGCTGGACGAATTCATCGACGAACAAGTAGAGAAGGGATATATTCGTCCCTCAAAGTCCCCGTACGCGTCATCCTTCTTCTTCATTAAAAAGAAGGACGGAAAACTACGACCAGTACAGGACTACCGAAAAATCAACGAATGGACAATACGGAACCAATACCCGCTTCCCCTTATTGACGACCTATCAGGGATCTTGGAGGAGCGCAAATGTTTAGCAAACTAGATGTCCGACAAGGATATAACAACATTCGAATCAAGGAAGGAGATGAACACAAAGCCGCGTTCAAAACACGACGCGGACTCTTCGAACCAACGGTCATGTACTTTGGCCTATGCAACTCGCCGGCCACATTTCAAAGTTTCATGAATAACATCTACCAACCTACAATAGCGAAACACGAAGCACTAGGAACAAAATCAGAGTCTACATGGACGATATTGCCATCGCGACCAAACGGCAACCACTATCACTCAAAAGACACCAAGAAGCAGTATGTGACGTACTTGCAGTAGCGCAGCAACACAACCTTTTCTTCAAACCCGAGAAATGTGTCTTCAATGCTCCCAGTATCGATTACCTGGGGTAATCCTTGAAGAGGGGGTAACACGTATGGACCCCGTCAAAATTTCAGGTGTTCGCGACTGGCAATCACCAACATCAGTAAAAGACGTACGATCATTTCTCGGTTTCTGCAACTTTTATCGGCAGTTCATCAGAGGCTTCGCGGCCATCGCCAAACCATTAAACGAACTGACACGCAAAGATGAACCATGGCAGTGGAGCACGAGACATCAAGGCGCATTTGAAACACTCAAACGACGGGTAACCACAGAACCCATCCTCGCGCACGCAGATCAAACACAACAGTTCGACCTGGAAGTAGACGCATCAGGATTCGCGGTCGGAGCGGTACTTCTCCAAAAGAAGGCAGACGGAAAACGACATCCTGTTGGATACTACTCGGCGACGCTCAATGCAGCAGAACAAAACTACGACATTTACAACCTCGAACTGCTGGCCATTGTAAAAGCGTTAAGGAACTGGAGACATCTATTGGCAGGATCTCCACATAAAGTACGCATATTTTCAGATCATCTCAACCTTCGATACTGGCGAGATCCCCAGAAGATCAGTCGTCGAATTGCCAGGGAAGTACTGGAACTAGCGGAGTACAACTTCGAGATACACCATGTCAAGGGACAGCCAATGGAAGGGCCGATGCGCTATCTCGAAGACCCGACTACAATCAAGGGGAGAAAGACAACGAAAACATCGTCGTACTACCAAACGAAATATTTGTACGAGCAACAAACACACAACAAGATGAACAGAGAATACGCAAGTGGGTTGATCCCCACAAACTAACCAAAGAAGAAGGACTCTGGTGGTACCAAGGACAAAGACTCGTCGTAACGGGAACAATGGAGGAAATCAGAGAAGTAATCTCCGCACACCATGATCCCCCCATTCACGGCCATCCAGGAATAAACCGAACGACGCAACTGGTGGAGCGCTACTACTGGTGGCCCACAATGAAGCGAGACGTTACCGAGTACGTTCGAGGATGCGCTGAATGTCAACGGTGCAAGGTCAACACGCAAAAAACAAAGGCACCACTACAACCTATATTCCCAAAACCGGAGGCAATGCCATTCGAGGTAGTGGTGCTAGACTTCATCACTAAGCTACCGGTATCACGAGGATACGATTCGGTACTAACAGTCACTGACCACGACTGTTCCAAAGCGTCCATATTCATACCATGCAGAGAGGAGATTTCAGGTGAAGAAACCGCAACGCTCTACGCAAAACATGTTGTGGCGCGGTTTGGACTACCAGCGAAAATCATCAGCGATAGAGATCCCCGGTTCGCATCCAAGTTCACAAGAGAGCTGTGTCGAATCCTAGGGATACAACAAAACATATCAACGGCCTACCACCCACGAACAGATGGGCAATCCGAACCAACCAACCAATGGTTGGAACAATACCTCAGACTATGGGCCAATGAGCGACAAAACAATTGGGCTGATTACCTAGCGCTCGCGGAGTTCGCACATAACAATTGGACTAATGAGTCCACACGTGAAACACCATTCAGATTGCTAATGGGCTACCACCCCCTTACTAACTGGACAGATAAGAAGTCGCCGATACCACGAGTCGAGAAGCGACTAGAACAATTAAAGGAGATAAGGAATCAGGCACAGGATCATATGCGACGCGCGCAACAGTCATGGGTCAAGCATCGTGATACCCCCAAATATCAAGTAGGGGACAAAGTCTGGCTGGAGGGACGACACCTTCGAACCAACCAACCAACCACAAAGCTTGCGCCCAGGAGACACGGACCATTTCAGGTCATTCAGGTGATGTCTCCCATAAACTATCGCCTCGAACTTCCCACGCAGTGGAGCATCCACGATGTTTTCCACACAGATCTCCTTACCCCTTACAAAGAAACGCTGACTCACGGCGTAAACTATCAACGCCCACCACCAGAATTGGTAGGGGACGTGGAAGAATACGAGGTCGAAAAGGTACTAGACTCGAGAAGACATGGACGCGGGCGCAAGTTGCAGTACCTAATCAAGTGGAAAGGCTACGCCGATTCGGACAATCAGTGGGTCTCATGGAATGATGTACATGCGGACGAAGAGATAAGGAAGTTCAAACGGTCTAACCCAACCGCCGAAACTCACATAAAAACAGCATCGACAGGACCGTCAACACCATCATTCCTTTACTCCCCTCATAAGATGTCCTATGCTCCCAACACCATCATCAACATCGACGAAATCCCCCATGTCGCTACCCTCACTACCTATGACGACAACAACAACGTCGACGACCCCTTCTGCTCAGCGGTCGAACACGTCAGAACAACAGCTATCAACGAGCAAGCAGCCCGAGACCTGGCCGAGGCTCGCCGGCGATTCCCCACACCCGCAAGCGGAAGAGTGGAGACGGATGAGGAGGGACTACGGGCTGTTGAAGGAGGTGATGACGTCATGGCGACTGGATCAAGTGACGAAGATGACGGCGACGGAGAGACGGACGAGGATACAGCGGCTGATGAGGCAAGTATCGTCCAGCCCTCCACCGCCTTCACGTCCACCACCGCTGTCGACCAGTACCACAGCGACGAATCCTCCGATGGTTCGTATCACGACGCCAACGTTATCTGCACCAGGTGCGATAACCCTCAAGACTACTGTCACTGCGCTCCCATGCGCATTCCCCCTCGAACCCACAACAACGACGAAGAAGAAGACGCCGACATTACCAACGAAGCCATGGATGACGAAGAACGAGCACCTCCGGTTGCTGTTGTCTATGGACCGACTGCGGAGGAAGGGTATGCCGCCATGGGAAGACTGCCCTCATACGCCGAAGCCCGAGACCCATCACCCATCAATACGCGCCGAGCGAATGCGCCGAGGCGCCCTATCCGTGCCATATCGCCTACCCCCCAAGGCTTCGTCCTCAACAACGGGATGAACTGGGTGCCCATGGTACTCGAACACGAGGGTCGGCGTATCCCCGCCAGGTACGTGCGGGTGAGGATGCAAGACAACCCGGAGGCCTTCGGGACGATGGGGAGGGGCGAGCCGATATACCGCGGGGATATACACGCCGAACCATGCCGAGACATGGGACCCGCAGCTGAGTACACCCGCGAAGAACTACTATACCTTCGCGCTGACTTCCGGGGACGGCGCCAGGTGGATGAAGCCCTCGCCAGGTTGGGGGATATTTCCCTTGCCACCGAAGTGAGGCGCTACCGCGTGTCCCAGGAAGTCATTAAGGAGTTGGAGATCGCGATCAAGCGGCTCGAAGACGACATCTTCGTGCATGTCGACCGCTCGCGACACTCCGCGAAGAGGTTAGGAAGGGCGCACGCCCTCGTAAGGATATGGGACGAGCATGAGACAGACGTTGGACTCACCACAGTACCTAATTGGGTAGTGGAGCGAGGGCGCTCACCCTTGTGAAGGGGGTGATGTAATGTCCCAGGTCATAGTAAGTATCTGACCTAAGCCAATAACCCAGGGGACATGGCGTAACGGACTATTACTGTACGACGACTGGTTGTGGATGACTGATGATTACTGTACGACGACGGGTTGTGGATGACTGATGATTACTGTACGATGACTGATGGGTTTGTGATACGATTACTGATCAGACGTGGACGATTACACAGCAGAGGAGGAGTAGTAGTAGTAGTGGCGGTCTCGCTGACGAAGGCGGACTGCAGTGTGGTACTATATAAGGAAGCTATCGACTGTTGTGGTCGATAGCTTGGATTTCTTGTACACTTCTCATATCGAATCCAGAAGGCTCCCTTTCTCCCTCTCTCTATCTTCGTCCGTTCGGACCGCGTTGCTATCTGAAGCAAGACTCCACCTTCGCGCGTTGAGACGATCCTCTGCCTTTGTGCTAGAGTTGACAAGTTGCTAAGTCACCGCGTTCACCTTACATTGCCTAAGTCAGGCTCACGTGCAGCTCGCACGTAACACACACCACCACAGAGAGCATCTTGAAGGTCTTGTCCTTCAGACCTTGTAAGGCAGCTTCAATTTTCTCCTCTTTATTTGCTGCTAATTGTTGCTTCTTAGCTTGAGTTTGAGTTCCTTTTGCAGGTCTGTGGGGCATGCGTAGGGTGTGCAGGTGCCGGTGATGCTGAGGCACATCAAATGAGGACCTTCAATTGGTCATGTGTTCTGTCACTCTGTTTTGCCCTTGAAGTGAGATTCCTCTATCCAACTCAATCACCATTGATCACTGACTCCATATTTTCCATTTACAGTGCATTCTATATGTATTATCACCTCCCAAAAAAATAAGCATGTGAGAGTACCAAGATTGGCAGGATCAAGTGGGTCTGGGTGGCCGAGCAAACCCAATTTCGAGCTTCCTGATTTTTTGGTGACTGTAAATTCATATAGATTCCCCTTATTATATATGATCTATTATCCATAGTAGCTACTTTATTTATGGTTTTTTTTTGAGAAGAATGAATGGCAAGAAATGGTCGATCAAGGTGAACTTATGAAAGTGCGAAAATGGTGCACCCTGCGAAAATGTCGTGTCAGCATAGTAGTTCTCAAAATACACGGACTGGTCCCGAAGCAATTTCGCCCGGATATTGCCGTTTTTGTCTGTATAGATCAGAGTCAATCTGCGTTGAGCGAAATTTTACTACTGTAGTTTGAAGACTAGACTCTTCTCTGCGGGCATCGGCGCTTCTCGCGTCCAGGGCTACATTTTCGCGACGTGTACTTCAGCCAGCTGTAACTTAATGTGATGAGACCCTCGGGCATGTTGATTGGTTTATTGGGCGCAAAGCCGCTAGCTAGATAACCCCAGATGGCGGCTACACCACTACAGTAGTGGTACTAATGGAGATGGGAGGAAGGTCCGCGGAGCCATGCGATTATCCATCGCGGACAAATATGGTTGTTTTCTGCTTGGCATCGATATCTCGCTACGCACGAAAGTTGCGCGCCCTCACATCTGTAGCTGTAACCTTTGAAAGTAAAGGGGACCTGCAGATCATGATGCAAAGTGCTCAATACATGTACATACAATCTAGTTGGCGCTATGCAAGTAGGTTCGACCCGGAGTGCTTCGGTGAGTTAGAAAGATGTTATAACGTACGTTATCGATCCTCCCTGTCAAGAGGATCACACCCGATAAAACAACCCCGATAAAGCACCCTACCGCTCGGTCTGTACCATTCGGACCTGTGGTTCACTTCTTTGATAGAAGCACAATGAGAATGAAGCGAGAAAGACGGGATGTGCCCTATTTCAGTGCACGAAGCAGCAGTCAGGCAACAGCCCACGCACTCGTTACTCAAAGCGCTCAGATGCCGCATTCGCGTTATCGCGTTATCGCTGTAACAATAGAACCACTTGGTCGTATAACGTAAAAAGGTGAATTTACCTGCCGTTGTGTGCAAAAACTGCAAGGGAATACCCAGAGAAAAACATGCAACGTGTCAGATTACTAGCATCTCACATCACTACGAACCTTGTGGACCATCCATCATTTGGCAGAGGACATAAGCACATAGTAGGGAAAAACGGAGGACCGACCGTACATATTCGATTCGACACATAGAGCCCTCTCACGAGGAGGAACAAAAAGAAAAAAAAAAAGAAGAGGAATGCCCGCACCGGCGTGTACACCATGAACAAAAACCCTAAACACCATCTCTAGAGTTTCGCAGCCTCGAGTGGAGAGATGAGTAGTGACATCGGCTATCACGAGAACACGAGCAGAGGGACGGACTGGTGAGCCTCCGCCTTCCCTTGCTTCCTCCCTGCTACATCCCTTCAGTGACCTACAAAAAGTCCTCCGCACGGGCCCGCTTCTTCCCGCGCGACTCATCTGGAGTAGTGATCGCCGCTGTCCCAGTTTCCGGCGCGACCTGCGCTGGCGCAGCATCAGTCTTTGACCCCGGAGTAGATGTAACCGTGTCCTTAGCGACGTAGTATTTCGGGTACCGGGAGCGGACTTCGTCCTGGGGAAGAGCAACTAAATCAGCACCCTGGGAAAAAAACATAAATAAAATAAACAAAACTCACCGGGGAAAAATTCGGCTCGGAGTATTTGAGCACCGTCTTCTTCTTGAGATCCGGATTCGTTTGTACAAGAGACGGATTTGGCAGTGACAGCGGGGGCGGTGCTATTGGCTGGCCAGGAATGGGGGTCGGGGTAGCAGATAGTGAAGGCGGAATAGGTGTGGAGCCGGGGATTACGGGTGGGGTCATAGAGGGATGTGGGAAAGGGGGAGTCACGCCAGGCGGAGGGAACTGAGGAACCATACCGGGCGGCGGAGGGAACGGCGGCATCATGCCTGGCGGAGGGAAGCCGGGAGGCATAGGGAAGCCCGGCGGAGGTGGCCTGGGAGTATGTGAGTACACTGGTTACGAACGAGATCGAAGATTAAAGTAACGTACCCAGGAGGCATGCCAGGCATGCCCAGGGGAGGCGGAAAGGGAGGTGCTCCTGGGAAAGCGCCTGGAGGAGGTGGCATGCCGGGGAAGCCAGGA
This sequence comes from Lactarius quietus, assembly GCA_015025155.1. Taxonomy (NCBI): domain Eukaryota; kingdom Fungi; phylum Basidiomycota; class Agaricomycetes; order Russulales; family Russulaceae; genus Lactarius; species Lactarius quietus. Next base: position 23,316 of record WITN01000958.1, on the reverse strand, counting down.
GGCGCACCTGGGGGCATCATTGGCACTGGAGGAGTCGGAACTGGAGGAGTTGGTACAGGGGGAGTGGCGTATGTTTGAGGTGTGGCAGCATATACGGCACTCTGGTTCGTATCAGCTGGCGCGGGCGCGGGAGCTTCGTGAGCACCCATGAGAGCCTTGTGGGCTTCGAGTTGAGCACGAAGCTCATCTTCAGAAAGTGGACGATTCTCCGTCTTTGGCCGTTTCGGTGGAGGCTGTGTGATAGAACCAGCGGCGAGGCCCAACTCGATTTCCTTGCGACGCTTGTAGTCTGCGACATCCGGGGCAGGAATACCCTCCATGCCGAATATCTCGACCTCATACCCGTCACGTCCCGGAAGTGCATTTTCGATGCGGGGAAGACTGGGGAAATGGATGTGAGAAGGAGATTTATGCAAATGGGGAAACAACATACTTTTCTGGCTCGAGCTTGTGAACCTGTTGTATGTGAACCGCGAGACCACCAGCAGTGTTTAGACGGCGAGGACACATGCCACATTTAAAGTGCTTGGCCTTTTGGTGCTGCATTAAGACTGAAATAAAACGACAGATTAGCGACAGATATGACCATCGATATGAGTCAGACGGGCCTTTCTCATCTTCAAATTCTCGCTCGCAGTACCAGCACCATGGGCGCAGAACCTTCGCAAAAAAAAGTGAGTTGAATGATGAATGAGATTAGCGAGAAGATGACTTGCCTGTTTATTCTTTTTCTTGGCCATGGCAATATGTCGGGTGCTGTTATCGTCGTGAGAGAGACAGCAGAACGAGTGTTGATTCCAAACAAACAAGGTGGCAAATGATTAGTCATCCTTGCTATGTGCACGTGATCAACCACGATCGACCTCATTTGGGGCCCTCAATTGATGCGCAGTGCGTATGCAGGTCGCCCAAGCAACCCCGTAAACCTGCCATAACTATAAGAATCGTTCTCTGCGAGAAAAGCATAATATACTTGGTATGTCCTTTATGTTCGCGTCATCGACGTGTCAAACTTCTGTGTTCGGTCCGAATACGGGTTTCACATGGAATCATACTTCATATATCCGTTGACACACGCATAGCTTTTGCGCTGCGGCCTTTTTCTCTTCTCTACACTCGCAACGCACGGTACTCAGAACTGATCTAGCGTTGCGACTATGATCGGCCAGACATGGCCAGAATATATCTTCATCAGAGCTTCGATATTCGGCCTTCGTCTAGTCGCGCCACTCTCAATCGTCTATCTCGCAGCCTCATGGAGGGCTCACACCTTCCTTTGGTCGCCCGTTCTCGGTGTTTATGCACTGATCGAGGCGCAGTTCTTTCTTCTGGTGTATCTGCCGCGACAGTACCGCTTGCAGCGTGTGCGTATTCCGTGTGTTATTGCCCTCACCGTAGCTCACGAACCAACCAGGATGCCAAGCACCCACCGCGTATGTCCCGTGCCGAACGCGATGCACTTTTCTACAAGTGTGCAAACTCGATGACCCCAGAATCGATCACCAATTGGTTTCTTCGCGCGCCCGGTCGGCGCGTGCTGCGAGACAATGTCGCCGACTGGCTTCTTTGGGCGCTTTTTTCTGCGCGCTCAACTGAGGACCTTAGAGAATGGGAAGAGGAGCTCGACTCGTATATTTCCGTCATGGGTGACTATGTCGGCTATCCCATCGGTCGTGGGATCAATCTTGACATGCAATGTCTCCGCCCCACCATGGACCCCGTTCACACTGTACACCGACCCTTCATCTGGTATATGGTACGTCTTTCCTCACATCAAATCCCGTTCCGCGTCCCTTACCATTTTGGCACAGATTGTTTGCCTCGTTGACACCTCGGTCTCCATCTCGCTTCATTTCAAAGGGTTCACTCATCATAATACCCGTAAATGGTTCCATGCCTTTCCTCCGCGTCCCCTTCTCGCATTCTTCTCGCGCTCTTCCTCGGACACGGTGACGAATATACCTTACTGGTACCGCCCACATCGCTCCTCCACGAAGCTCCCCGTCGTCTTCATCCATGGCATCGGGATTGGTCTGTATCCCTATGTGCCTTTCCTCAGCGAGCTCGCCGCACAGGACCCAGACGTTGGCATCATTGCCATTGAGATACTACCCATTTCGATGCATATCACCGCTCCACCACTCGAACGTGATGTCATGTGCGCCGCCATCACACGCATATTAGATGCTCACGGACTGCACCGCGTCGTCGTAGCGGGACATTCTTACGGCACTGTCATTGCTGCGCACCTCTTACATAGACAACAAGGCACCGCCATCAACGGCACGACCCCACAAGGCACGCCAGAGGAAACTGACACCCCGACCATCGCCGCATTGCTACTGGTCGACCCGATCCCCTTCTTGCTGCACCACCCGGCAGTCGCATACAACTTCGTCTATCGCTACCCGCGCACCGCGAACGAATGGCAGCTCTGGTACTTCGCGAGCCGCGACGCGGACATCGCGCGCGCGCTCGCACGCCACTTTTTCTGGTTCGAGAATATCCTTTTCCGCGAGGACGTCATGGGTGCTGGCAAGCCACACGTCGCGGTCAGCATCGCTGGCCGCGATCAGATCGTCGATGCGCGCGCGGTGTGGGGGTACCTCACCGGTGGCGAAGAGGACCAAGGACGGTTGGGCTCTGGTTCGCGCGGCCGCTGGGCTCGTGATGGGCTAGAGGTAATTTATTTCCCTGAGCTTGATCATGCGACGGTGTTCGATGCGCGTGCGAACCGCGCCGAGTTGTTGGAGGTGCTTTCTCGGTTCGTGAGGGAGGACTGGACCTCGGGCGCGAGTCCGAGACAGAACGACAGCACCGAGAGGTCGCCTCTTTGTGCGAATAGCGTTTTAGGTCGGAAGTGATACGATAGGACTGCTGTGACCCGGATATTCATACCCTTGATACGTCTTAGATAACATAGAACGCTGTCGCTCTGCTCTGCAATCAACTCGGGTTTTATGTAGCATGTATATGCTACTTTTGTTTACAATAAAGTAACACTGCGTCTGTCTGACAACACAATTGAGTATCAACTAGCACAAAAGTAACTGGGTGCAATGTGACTGTTTCGCTGAATTTGTTCGAACCCTTGAACCACTACAACTGCCCGTGTACAGGATCTAGGGGGAAAAGCGTCATGGTCACTGCGTTGAGGACATAGATGCACGCACGTGTGTCCTCTTCGGGATTGGGCCCGGCGTCAGCTTCAAGTTCAGTGCGTTCATTCGCCTCGTGTACGATTGTGTGAGAATTCTGGGTGGGGCGGGTAGCTTGTGAGCCCTCATCGTGATCATGCGGTCAAGCAGGTGGTCAAGCATGCAGTGTCAAGATGCAGTGTTAAACATACAGTGTCAATCATGGGGTCAAGCATGCAGTGTCAAGCGTGCAGTGCCAGCGTCCGCGTGTCGTATCACCAATTACTATATAATTCCTGGTCACTGGTTCTTACTAGTCACTCATGGGTCCACGGGGTAGAGGTAAAGCTCTGAGTCGAGTTGCTAGGTCCAAGTCCGAGCCTTGGTTCCAACTCAGGTCTCGTCTTCCAAGTCATCGAATTGAAGAGTCTGGGTCCCTCCTGGCAGATTCATCACTCGGGTTCGAGTCATCCAACACCACAAATTCGTCGTCCCTCCTGGCAAATTTACCGTTCCAGGCATCCTATACTGCAAATACGTCGTTCATCTCGACAGATTCGTCACTCCAGTCATACTACACTGCGAATTCATCGGTTTCAACAATCAACTCAACCCCTTCGTGTTCCTCGGACGTGTCGTTCCCTTACACTGTCTCCTCGATAAACTCTTACAAGAGTCGAAAGACTGTCTTGTATCGTCGACGTAGGCATCCGCCGCCTGTTGCAATATCATCCCAAGTACGTTTTGTTTCTACCGTATTTGTCACTCTATTCCCAACAAATTCCCTTTCCAGCAGGAACTTTCCGAGCTCGTGTGAAGACGAAAAGTCAAGTTGCCCGCAGGAGGTCCGATGCGATGCGAGCTGTGGGTTATTAATTCGGGTCGAGCGAGCTGAGTCAGAAGGTCGTGCGAACGCACGTCGTCATGTCATCATGTCATATGCGGCCATCTTATGCACCTCCAATTTATGTAGTCACCTTATGCACCAATCCTAGTAGTCATCCTATGCACCAGTTCTATGCGACCACCTTATGCATTAGCGTTATACCCGCCGCAGGAGGGAGGAGCAAGCAGAGCCAGGGAATGAATGGTTGGATATTATTGGCTCTGTGTCGAAGATGCCACCGTTCCCTCCTCGTGAGCCAATGTGCGCACGCGGGCGCTAACGACAGCCGGATTCGAGACCATTTTTGCACCAGCGTTCTCTGGCATCTAGTATTGTTTAGATGTAAGATTTTCTGCGAAGCCCCACGCACGTGTGCCTCAACCACATCTGCGTCCTGCGCGTCACCAGTCCACAAAGCACGCGCCGCACCGCGCTCCGACGCGCTGAGAAACCGCACGACCGTCCGGAACCGAGGCACCCGCGTCAGCGCAACATAAATTTGCGAGAAACTGTGGGCGGTGCGGTTTCTGCAAGCAGGGGATGAGTGACGCGAGGAGCGCTGGTTCGAGTGAAGCTCCAAAGAACGCCGGGAGAGACGACACTGGCCTCTACAGCTAGGGTCACGGTTACCAAAATGAGCGTGGCCCGATTGCTCGCTATACCACGTGACTCAGGCAAGACCCAGACCCACAAGCAACGCAAGCCCACACACGATGCAAGCCCATACACAACGCAAGCATTCAGAGGGAGAAGTCACAATGACGGCGTCGGATATAGAAGCATTAACTGCAGAATTGCAGGTAGATTCTGTTTCATCTCACGGTGGCCTATGGTTATGACGACGCATTTCGTCCTCCGCCTCCTTCGCAGATAGAGTTCCGCTCTTTGGACAGCTCGCTGATTACAGCCTTCCTTTCCGAGTTCCACACTGAATCACCAACACAGCAGCAACTTCTTGAACTCCGCCAAACCCTCACCGAACTCGCCGTGGCTGTGAATGAGAATTATAACGAGCAGTCCATCAGCGACGCCTTACCGTGTCGCCATATCGACGGCGACGATAGCGCCACAAATACGTCGTTCATCTCGACAGATTCGTCATCGCAGTCTTACTACACAGCAAATGCATCGGTTTCAACAACCAACTCAACCTCCTCGTGTTCCTCGGATGTGTCGTTCCCTTACACTGTCACTTCAATAAACTCTTACAAGAGTCGCAAGACTGTCTTATACCGCCGTCGTGAGCATCCTCCGCCTGCTGCAATATCGTCCCAGGTACGTTTGCTTTTACAGTATTTGTCACTATTTTCCCAACAAATTCGCCTTCCCGCAGGAACTCTCTAAGACACCGCTTCTCGTGTGACGCCCAGCAAAACGAAAAGCCAGGTTGCTCGCAGGCGGTCTGATGGGTGGTAGCTGCGGGACAATTTCGGATCGAGTTGAGTCAGAAAGTCTTGAGCAAGAGAACGCGCACGTCGTCATGTCATATGCACCACCAATTTTTGCAGTCATCCTATGCACCAATTCTATGTGGCCGTCTTATGCATTAGTCTTGTACTCGCCGCAGGAGCCCGGGAGGTGCGCGCAGAGCCAATGAATGATGGGGTATTATTGGCTCTACATGGAAGATACCACCACTCCCTCCTCGCGAGCCAATTTGCGCACGCGGGCCTCAATGGGCGGTTCGTGACCATTTTGCATCAACTTTCTCATCTATTATTGTGTAGATGTAAGATGTTCTGCGAAGCTCCACGCACGTGCTGCTTCGGCCACATCTGCGTCCTGCGCGTCCCCTGCCTCGAGCACGTCCCACAAAGCACGCGCCGCACCGCGCTCCGACGCGCTGAGGAACCGCACGACAGTCCGGAACCGAGGCACCCGCATCAGCGCACACATGAACTCGCACGCAGCTGCTGGTGATGCGGCTTCTGCAAGCACGGGAACGAGTGACGCGAGGAGTGCTGGTTCGAGTGAAGCTTCAAAGAACGCCGGGAGGGATGAAGGAGGGAAGGTCTGCGCGCATCATGGCTCTTTATGATAGATAGAGCAGGGGATGGGGGATGCACGTTCAGGAGAGCCCAACGTGCTGCAGTGTCCGAGGCGGGTATACCTTCCCATGCGCGGGGGAACTCAAAGAGCGTGCGTGGAGGAGACACGTCTTACTGTAAAGAACATAGAACGCTGTCGCTCTGCAATTCAGGGACACGCTACTTTTGTTTAACATGGCGTCTGCCTGACCACACAAATTGAGTAACTTACTATCGGCTAGTAGAAGAAATTGGGTGCAACGTGACTGTTTTCGCTGAATTTGTTCGAATTCTTGAACTACTACAGCTGGATTGAATGTCCCGTCTACAGGATCTTCATGCTTGTCTTCATGTCCACGTCTGATCCTACGGAGCGCTCGAAGGCTCGAACTCTGTACTTGCCGTACCCCACAACATCATCATCAACCTTCCCACAGAGAGAATGAATAGCTGGGATAGGACACACCACTCTTGGTCGCTGCGTTGAGTAGATCCATGCACGCATGCGTGTCACGGTCCTCTTCGTGATTGAGCTGGGCGCCAGCTTCGGTGCATGTAACGTAAGGCTGCTTCTGGGTGAGAAGTGGACTATTGTAGCATAGCCAGAGCATAGCATAGCCCCACACGGCTGCATCACCGACTACACTAAATAAAGTGTATTTCTTACTGCACAGTTGTCTATCTCTTCCCCTTTCCCACTCAGAGTCGGTTACTACTGTAGCCACTAGCCACCGTCACCGGTCACCGGTTGCCATTCAGGAATCATGGCGGGTCGACGACGACCGGGTAAAGCTCTGAGTAGAGTTGCTAGGTCCGAGCAGTGGTCCCGACGTAGGTCCCGACATCATCGGATAGAAGAATCCGTGCCCGAATCGTCCCTCCCATCACTCGATTCATCCAACATCACAAATCCGTCGTCTCTCCCGGAAGACTCACAACTTCGGGCACCCTATACCACAAATACCTCGTTCATCTCGACAGATTCGTCACTCCAGTCATACTACACTCCAAATGCATCGGTCTCAACAATCAACTCAACCTCGTCGTGTTCCTCGGATGTATCGTTCCCTTACACTGTCACCTCGATAAACTCCTACAAGAGTCGTAAGACTGTCTTATACCGCCGCCGTGAGCATCCGCCACCTGCTGCCATATCTTCCCAAGTACGTTTGCTTCTACAATATCTGTCACTTTTTTCCCAACAAATTCGCCTTCCTGCAGGAACTCTCCGAGACTCCGCATCTCGTGTGACGCTCAGTTAACACGAAAAGCAAGGCGAAAAGTCAGGTTGCGGGTCAAATTTGGGTCGAGTTTAGTCAGAAAGTCTTGAGCAAGAGAACGCGCACGTCGTCATGTCATCATATGTATCCATCTTATGCACCACCAATTTATGCAGTCATCCTATGCACCAATTCTGTCTTATGCATTAATCTTGTACCCGCAGCAGGAGCCTGGGAGGCGCGAGCAGAGCCTGGGATATCATTGGCTCTATGTAGAAGATGCCACCACTCCCTTTTCGCGAGTCCATGCGTGCGCACGCGGGCCTCAATGGGAACGAACGACAGCCGGATTCGAGATCACTTTTGCATATTATTGTTTAGATGTAAGGTGTTCCGCGAAGCCCCACGCACGTGCCGCCTCCTCAACCACATCTGCGTCCTGCGCGTCCCCAGCCTCGAGCACGACAGCCTCCCACAAAGCACACGCCGAGCCGCGCTCCGACGCGCTGAGGAAGCGCACGACCGTCCGGAACCGAGGCACCCGCGTCAGCGCACACATGAACTCGCACGCAGCTGCTGGAGGTGCTGCTTCCGCAAGCACGGGGATGAGTGACGCGAGGAGCGCCGGTTCGAGCGAAGCTCCAAAGAACGCCGGGAGGGACGAAGGAGGGAAGGTCTGCGCGTATCCGGCTTTTGATGACAGAGCTGGGAATAGGGAACGCACGTTCAGGAGGGCCCAGCGTGCTGCTGTGTCCGAGGCGGGTATGCCTTCCCATACGCGCGTGAACTCGAAGAGCGTGCGTGGACGCGTCGGCGCTGGTCGGGATGGACTCGCCGATAGAGGCGCGGATGACGCGGAAGCGAGCATGTGTGTTTTTGGATGTGCTGGGTCCTTTGGCGCGGCCGCGGGAACCGAGCGCGTCTTGAAGACCGTGTACACGCGGAAGATACCCCCGCCAACGCGCCCCGCGTTCTTTTCGTCGCGCACCTGCCTCGCCTCCGTGAACGACGCTTCTTCAGGCTTCGGCGTAGTGTAGGTGTAGCGGGGGTGGCATCGGCGGTGGGCACAGCCGCTGATTTGGGGTTTAGAGTTGTGGAGAGGAGGCACGAGCTCAGGAGATAGTTCGTTAGCTCAGCGTTTGCGGTCTGGTTCGAAAACATCCTCATCCGCAAGGTCGTCATGGGTGCTGGCAAGCCACACATCGCGGTTTGCCTTGCTGGCCGCGATCAGATCGTCGATGTGCGCGCCGTGTGGGGGTACCTCACCGGCGGCGAAGGGGAGCAGGGACGGGTGGGCTCAGGCTCGCGCGGTCGCTGGGCGCACGACGGGCTTGAGGTGATTTATTTCCCTGAGCTCGATCATGCAACGGTGTTCGATGGGCGTGCGGACCGCGCTGAGTTGTTGGAGGTGCTTTCTCGGTTTGTGCGGGAGGTTTGGAACTCAGGCGCAAGTCCGAGACAGGATGACAGCAAGGAGAGATCGCGTCTTTGGGCGAATAGCGTTGTAGGTCGGAAGTGCCCGGTCTAAGCCGAAGCGAGGCACGAGCGTAGGCGTAGAGCCTAGTCTTAGCGCAGATGGACCGAGCGGCACGTGCTCATTCCTTTCTCCCGCCACCTGCTATCCATCCGGTTCAAAGAATCGGTACTCTTTTTTTCACCCGCCTTACCGCACCCTGATAGTCTAAAAAGGGATCGATGATGAGCTCGATGGCTCTGATGCTCAGCGATTCGCTCCGGGTGTTCCCGCCCACCCGTCGCGACCTCGCCTCGGGCATCAGAACCACCTTTTCATCTTCGATCGAGAAGTAATTCGTGCTCCCGCCCACTCTCTCTGCCTTAGCACCTGTTCTCCTGTTTCCTCCCCACCGTTTATTCCTTCCATGCATTCCCAGCCCCCTCGTTTGTCCGTAGCACAGCCCGCCGACCTAATCTTAGTAGACACTAACCGCGGGAATATATCCACTCGTTTTGCCATAAAATACGTAGCGTGCTGCACGCCCACTCTTCGCCTCTCTTCTCGGCGTCGCTGCACGCCCTTCCCACACGACAACGGTCCGCCAGGTAATGACTCGCAAAGATGATATGAAAGGACTGCTGTGGCTCGGATATTTTCGCCGAATTCGTCCCAAACCCTTGAACTATGGTAGCTGGATTGATCGTCCCGTCTAGTACAGGATCCGGGGAAGAACGCATCATTGGTCGCTGCGTTGAGTACGCACGTGTGTCCGACTCCTCTTCGGGATTGAGCTCGGCGTCAGCTTCAAGTTCAGAGCGTTCGTAGCACAGATTCGCCTCGTGTGCCCTTGTGTGAGAATTCTGGGTGAGACTGGTAGACTATTGTAGCCTGTAAGCCCTCAGCGTGATCAAGCAGGCGGTCATGCCGTGTCAAACATGCAGTGTCAGGCACAGCTACTAGTATGCGGTCAAAGCATGTACGTTCCTTTAGTAGTGTCAAGCATGCGGCAAACCGCGTGTCGTATCACCCCCAGTGGGATGTCCATGTTTCTTTTTGAATATATTGAATTTTGCGTATATTTTTTGATTGTGTTCGACTCCGGATGATTTCCGATTTGCCTGGATGAATGCATCTCGATAGCAAGTCCCAGTTGGAAGTTGTTCATTTTTTTGATCATTTTTGATTTTGATTATATCATATGTATATTGTTGACCGTGTTCGACTCGGCTCGTTTTCGATGAATTACATTTCAAGTTGATACCTTGGTTGCCAGATACATCTTGTCTGGATCACAATAGTGAAAAACTCTGAATTCCACACTTCAACGCATCTACTAGACTGCCCGGCAAGCTGCCCGGGATTCCATAAAACCACGCGCTGCCACTGGTGCACTGTGCTCTAGCCTCTACATCCTTCCCGCTCTACCCCTCGCAGATTTCGCAACGCTCTCTGAACGTCTTTGTATATCACCAACCACTATATAATGAAGTGTATATCTTACTGTACCGTCTTTCCCTTATCTCCCTAGCCACCCCGATTACCAGTCAACCATGCCTTCACAACTAAAGTACTAAAGCTCTAAGTAGAGTCAAGCATTCAAGTTGGTCCCCGCCTATATCCCACCGTCATCAAATAGAAGAGTCTGTGCCCTCATCGTCCCTCCCATCGTCCAAATATGTTCCGTCTACAGTTTCCCTCCCATCGTCCGCCGACAATGAGACCCATGAGTTGCCCTCCTGGAAGATTCATTACATTCACCACTCCAAGCATCCTACATCACAAAAACGTCATTCATCTCGACAGATTCGTCACCCCAGCCATACTACACTCCAAATGCGTCGGTTTCAACAATCAACTCGGCCTCTTCGCGTTCCTCGGATGTGTTGGTCCCCCACTGTCACCTCAATAAACTCTTCATGAGTCTTAAGACTGTCTTGTACCGCTGCCGTGAGCATCCGACGCCTGCTGCAATATCATCCCAAGTATGTTCGCTTGTACAGTATTTGTCACTCTTTTCCCAATTCCTTTTACCGCATGAGCGGGCGATGGGACTAGCTGATCCGGTATGTAAGACGCCACTTCAGGCGCGTGAGTGGCAGTGGCCCATTGCTTCTCGGTTGTTCTTTTCGAAGACATGGGGAGGGAGTGGGGTGCGCGGGACGCGGGGCAGGTGCAGGTGACAGGGTATAAAGAAGCCAACGAGGCGAGGCTTCGGTTGGAAGCAGGGATAGACCGATTAAGAGGAATCTTAAGCACGATCATGAAGGAAGATTTGTTTTGTTGATTGGGCCCTGGAGATATTTGGAGGCCATTCTGGGATTAGCACATAAATCGGAGATAAAAGAATTTCATTTAGAGGACCGAAAGGAGGGAGAGATAGTGTTCCGATGGGATGCCAATGTGGGTTGGTGAGTGGGTGGGTGGTACGGGTACGGAACTGGGATCAGCGCGTAAATCGGAGATAAAAGAATTTCATTTATCGAGGACCGAAAGGAGGGAGAGATAGTGTTCCGATGGGATGCCAGGGCGGGTTGGTGAGTGGGTGGGTGGTACGGGTACCGAAATGGAATAGTAGGGCGGAACATAACAAGTTAACCTCGTGCAATTGGAGAGGTTTGGTAGCCTCGTGCAGCACACACCGCCGGGTGTGATGGGGAATGTTAGTTATGGTGACCGAAAAAGGCAGGTGCAGCACACACCGCCGGGTGTGATGGGGAATGTTAGTTATGGTGACCGAAAAAGGCAGGTGGGTGCCAAGGCCGTGGGCGGTACAAACAAAGCTTTCTGTACAAGTACGCCAGGGTTTCGCGAGTGAGAGCCAGAGAGCGAGAGCGAGAAAGTGAGTTTTCACGCAGGATATTCCTCTTTCTTCTTTCCTGCGCATATTCTTTGTTTTTTTCGGGTACATTCCCCCTCCATTCCTCTTATTCGATTTTCCGATCTTACTTTTGGCTGCTTTCTCGTCTCTCCTGGCTGCTCTCACCCGACGACGACGACGACGCTCTTCCCATTCCGGGCCACATCCGCCCACACGAAAGCAGGTCACCCGCAGGCGGTCCGATGGGGGCCGCTGCAGGGGCCGTGCTGAGTCAGAGAAGTCGTGTGACGCGTTACCAGTCACTGATAGGTAAAGCTCTGAGCCAAGTCGCGTCCGAAACTTGGTCCAGACTTAGATCTCGACTTCCGAATCATCAAATCGAGGAGTCCGAGTCCAGGTCCCTTCTCGCAGATTCGTCTTCCGAATCCAACACCACACATTCGTCATCCCTACTGGCACTCCGGGAATCCTACACCACAAACACGTCGTTCATCTCGACAGATTCGTCACTCCAGTCATACTACACTCCAAATGCATCGGTCTCAACAATCAACTCAACCTCTTCGTGTTCCTCGGATGTGTCGTTTCCTTACACTATCACCTCGATAAACTCCTACAAGAGTCGTAAGACTGTCTTATACCGCCGCCGTGAGCATCCGCCGCCTGCTGCAATATCATCCCAAGTACGTTTGCTTCTACAATATTCGCGACTCTGTTCTCACCACGTTCCCCTTTCCCGCAGGAACTCTCCGAGACTCTGCATCTCATGTGATGCACAACAAAACGAAATGTCAGGTTACTCGCAGTCGGTCTGATGGGCGTTAGCTGCGGGACATGTTCGGGTCGAGTTGTCAGAAAGTCTTGAGCGAGAGAACGCGCACGTCGTCATGTCATCCTATGCACCCGTCTTATGCACCCACCAATGTATGCAGTCATCCTATGCACCAATTCTATGTAGCCATCTTATGCATAAGTCTTGCACCCGCCGCGGAGGGGTGAGCAGACTCTGAAATGATGGGATATTATTGTCTCTATGTGGAAGATGCCACCACTCCCACCTCGTAAGCGCATGCGGGCCTTAATGGGAGCTAACGACGCCTGGACTTGAGACCGCTTTTGCATCAGTTTTCTCATCTATTATTGTGTAGATGTAAGGTGTTCTGCGAAGCCCCACGCACGTGCTGCCTCAACCACATCTGCATCCTGCGCGTCCCCAGTCCCGAGCACGACAGCCTCCCACAATGCACGCGCCGCGCCGCACTCCGACGCGCTGAGAAACCGCACGACCGTCTGGAACCGTGGTACCCGCGTCAGCGCACACATGAACTCGCACGCAGCTGCTAGAGGTGCTGCTTCCGCAAGTACGGGGATGAGTGACGCGAGGAGCGCCGGTTCGAGTGAAGCTCCAAAGAACGCCGGGAGGGACGAAGGAGGGAAGGTCTGCGCGCATCAGGTTTTTTGTGATAGATAGAGCAGGGAATAGGGAACGCACGTTCAGGAGGGCCCAGCGTGCTGCTGTGTCCGACGCGGGTATGCCTTCCCATACGCGCGTGAACTCGAAGAGCGTGCGTGGAGGAGGCAGAGGCGTTGGTTGGGATGAACGCGCCGGTGGAGGCGCGGATGACACCGAAGCAGCCAGGTTCGCTGTTGGGTGTGCCGGGTCCTTTGGCGCGGCCACGGGAACATCACGCGTTTTGAAGACCGTGTCGTTCCCCGACACGCGGAAGATACCCCCGCCGACGCGCCCCACGTTCTTTTCGTCGCGCACCTGCTTCGCCTCCTTGAACGACGCTGGTTCCGGCTTCGGCGTAGGTGTAGTAGGGGTGGCATCGGCGGTGGGCGCAGTTGTTGATTTGGGGTCAACAGATGTGGAGAGGAGGCGCGAGCTGATGGGGTTCAGGAGGTCGTTCGTTGGTTCGGCGTTTGCGGGGGCGTCATCAGAGTCTACGATGGTGATGGGCACGCGACGTCGTCTTGGTGGGGTCGCGGGGGAAGATGTCGAAGACGCCAGTGGCGGGGCGGTAATGTCGGCGGGTGCGGTTCGCTGTCTTTGTCGTTACGCAGAGAAAGAATAACGACGGGAGAACATACTGTCTTTCCCTTCCCGCTCAAGATGAGCTCGTCTACCCGCGCAAGTTCTGCTTTAACCGCATCGTTCTTCGGCTCGATTTTGAGTGCCCATTGTAGGTCTGCATGAAACAGGGTAAAGTCAACGTATATCAGAAAAGGGGAGGAAAGCACGCGCCATTATGGGCTTCTCCGAGCTTTTGGAGAGCAACACGGGCCTGCGCTCTGCGAAAGAATGCTTTCACGCTCCTTTTGGACAAGTTGAGTACCGCAGTACAGTCGCGCTCGGCGTCTTCATATCTGGTGCGCGTAATACGCGTTGGAAGAATCCAGGTTCAGGTTGTTTAGGAGACGTACTTTGAGAGTTTAAGATAGGCAGCTGCGCGATTAAGAAAGTAGGTTGGATCCGAGGGGTCTGCGATGGCAGCGTTGGTGTAGTGACCAATTGCCGCGGGATAGTCACCAGCTTTGAACGCAGCGTTTCCCTAAACTCGTCGGGATTGATGAACGAAAAAAAGATAATAGGATGATGTCGACCAACCTTTTCCTTACTTGCAGCCGCGGCCATGGTAAGGATCGGAGACGCGATCGTGCTATAAAAGGTTGAGCGCGCTTAGCATCGAGCTTTAAGTCAGAAAACTTGAAATCTCCCTGCGTCCAGCAACATGCAATCTACGACTCGCGGTGGTCCCTTGCTCACCCTCCCCCCGTATTCTTACGATCTCCTCCCAGCGAGGCGTCATTGAGTCGACATCTGCACGCAGCCACCCCATCTCTCGTGCATACCCTCCGCCAGGAAGATAGCTCGATTCTCAGCATTTCTACTGATGAAAACCATATATACAGCGGCAGTCAGAACCAGAACATTTCCGTATAACGCCTTCGTTTATCTGGATCTCTTCGGCCGCACTGATCTGATTGGTGTTAATTCTCTAGGTCTGGGATATTCGTTCGTACACCCTTAAAACAGAGCTCCGGGGGCACACGGGCAGCGTGCTCGGGCTAGAATACGCCCCGGATAAGCGTTGGCTCTTCAGCTCATCTGGTATGTTTCACAGATCCTTTTTTCTTTGCAGACCAGATATAACCGATCTTGACTGCTGCAGGCGACAGTACGGTCAGGGTCAGTAATTGATTGTTTATTCCACCCAGCCCAAGTCGCCAGCTAAGCCATCCTTGGTCCCGTGAAACAAGGTCTGGTCGACTGACAAGCTCACCCCGCTCTACATCATCAACCCTTATCTCTACACCGATGCCGGCGATCTTTTCTCCCTCGTGTGGTCGCCTACTCTCTCCACCATCTATATCGGATGTCAAAACACTTCTATACAATGGTACGACTTTACCAACCTCAGCGACGCGATATCGTCCGGTACCTCCACTCCAAGACCCGTACATAAGTTCTTCAATAGCTACCCCCAAACCCAACGACGCCTCCCCGATCTTCAAGCTACCAATCTCACCAACAGCCTCGCGGATGGACTCAGCATTGGGGCTGTCACCCCCACTCCGCATGCGGAGCTCCATGTCCCTCCGCGAAATGTCATTGACTCGGCCCATTACGGCTATGTCTACTGCATGGCACTCATGCGATCTACCTCTTGGGGTTCGCCCACTTCACAGCGTCAGGAGGTCCGTCTTGTTACTGGGAGCGGCGATGAGACCATGAAGGTTCGTCGTTTTATGAGCATGGCATACTCGCATGACGTCGTGGGCACAGATCTGGGGATGCTCGCCCACGGGACTAGAGCTCCTCAATACTATCGAATGCACTCATGGCGCTATTCTCTCTCTCGTTACACGAGAAGACATCCTTTATGCCGGTTGTCAGGACGGATACGTCCGTGTATGGGACTTACAGACGAATGGCTTTATCCGGACGATCATGGTGCAGGAGGTGAGCCCTCGCCTTCCTTCGTATTGTATTGTTTAGGAATTTGTGTGCATAGAACGTAGACGTTTTGTCTCTCTCTATCCTAGGGTCTGACCTTTACACTTGTTCTGCCGATGGGCAGGTTAAAGTGAGTCGCTCTGCGCTCACGATAAGATCGCGTACCAATTCCCTTGCAGAGATATTCTGATACCTTTGACTGTACTTCCTCATGGGACGCTCATTCTGGCATTGTGCTCTCCTCCATCGTCACCCGCGGAACCGATCCCGCCGAGTTTGAGCTCATCACAGGCGGCAATGACGGTGCCATCAATGTAACGCATACCATATACCCGCCGTTCCTGAAGCTCACTCACCCTCTACACTCAGGTCTGGAAAATACACCCAGCGACTGTTGATCCCACCAATGACGCTCCTTATGGAATCGTCGACGCAGAGGGCTATAGTGCCGGTAAGCAGTGTGCGATGTTGAGTCGCCGGTTTAAGAGATACTGATGGCTGGAAACGAAGATACCCTCATATACGCGCTATCAAAATTCGTCTCTATTCCAAGCGTCTCAAGCTACCCTGAACACCGTGAGGATTGTCGGCAGGCTGCCATCTGGCTCACCAAGTGTTTCGCCCAGCTCGGCGCGTTCTCCAAAGCTGTACGCCTTATCGCCAGCACGCCATTATCCTCCCTAACAACTAATTACTCGAACAGCTATACGTAGACGAAGAAGCAGTCCACAACCCAGTCGTCTTCGGGTGCTTCCAAGGCGCGCAGAGTTCTCGACGAAAACCGCGTATTCTCTTTTACGGGTGCGCAAAGCCGTCTGCCTCTCCTCTCGTTCAAGGCCGACGCGCGCACAGGCACTACGACGTCATTTCCGCGCCGCCATTGGGCTGGGAAAGCGACCCGTTCAAGCTGACAGCTCGGAATGGTTATCTGTATGCGCGTGGCGTCGCTGACGACAAGGGTCCCGTGCTCGCTATAGCATGCGCCGCTGCGGATTTGTTACGAGCGCGCAAGCTTGGCGTAGACTTGTTGTTCCTCGTAGAAGGGGAGGAAGAAACGGGAAGCGATGGCTTTGTGAACACGGTGTTGAAGCACAAGGTACATGGGGGCCATTCTAAACTTTTCGCTATTCGCGTCCTGAACCGCATTTAGGATCTCATCGGAGAAGTAGACGCGATACTAGTCAGGTCAGATGATATTTTGTAAGGCGTTTAACGGGCGCTTACACTTCACGCATCGCAGTAACTCGAGTTGGATATCCCGCGACGTTCCGTCAATTACGTATGGGCTGCGTGGCGTCGTGCACTGCAATATCGAGGTCAGCGCCGCGACTCACTTGTATTCCCTACTTTTTCTCATCTGAATGAACCTCTCTAGATCTCGTCACACATTACAAAAGCTAGCCATTCCGGCGTTGATGGCGGCGCATGGCACGAACCCATGCAAGATATGTGCGCGCCTTTCACTTATCAGATCTTGACAGGCAATATAAAAAGTGTATTGATATTCCATCCAGGGTTCAGGTCCTGGCGGAGCTCACCGACCGCGACCGTAAAGTCCTCATCCCCGGTTTCTGTCCGTTCTTTTTCAAATCCCTTCCCCAACAACGCGTGCTGATCGACGGGCATACGTGCTTTGCAGACGACCAAGTAAGACCGCAGGACGACGAGGAAGCCGCGCTTTTCCGTTTGCTAGAGTCCGCCACGCAGCAATCAGCAGCATCGCTCTCCGCGCGTTGGCGCGAGCCCTCGCTGACGATCCACAGTGTGCGCGGATCCGGGCCTACGAGTGAGTTTTCGTTCCATTTTCTCGCCCCCAGTACATCGCTGAATACCCAGCAAAGACCCAACTGTCATACCGGCGTCCGTAACCGCGCAGGTATCGCTGCGCATCGTGCCGGACCAATCGCTCGACGCAGTCTGCGCGTCACTCGTACAGCATATCCGTACATCGTTCGATGCACTCTGTTCGGCCAATTCCATAAAGGTGAGAGCTCATGCACATGATCCATTCGTGGCCGATGACGGAGTTATTGGCTGCGCGGTAGGTCACGGTCGAGCATACGGCCGATTGGTGGTCGGGAGATCTGACGCATCCGTGGTTCCTCGAGCTTGAGCGTGCCATACGCGACGAATGGGGCTCGGAGCCGATGCGCGTGCGCGAAGGAGGTGTACGTCCAGCAGCATTCTTTTCGTCTCTTTGACCCACTACCCCCTTTCACTCTGTGCAGTCTATCCCCTGCGTGCCGTTCCTTGAGAAAGCCTTCGGCTGCCCAGCATTGCATCTCCCCATGGGCCAGAGCTCAGTGCGTGCTGTTCACGTCCCTCATCATTCTTAATTTACCTACGCTGCTTAGGGACAAGCGCATTTGCCAAATGAGCATATCTCGCTGTCGAATCTACGACGCGGCAAGGCGGTCATCGAGCGATTCTTACTCGCAGTTGCGGAAAGCGGCGTTGCGCTGCCCGTATGGCAAGCAGCGCAAGAGTCGGAGCCGAATCCAGAGACCTCTGTTGCGTGATCGATCAAGGAAGTCTTTATTTACCGGAAGTAAATTGCATCCATTTTTGCATCTTGCTTCCGTCATCAGGCACATCCAACATCCATTGACACGATCAAGCTTTCGATTCTTATTGCAGTGTGTTACTGACTGACGAGTAAAAGAAGAGAAAAGGGGGAATGAGCGGAATGGAGTGCGACCAAAGCATTCAAATCAAAATGGATAATTAGTTGCAATTAGAGAAGGAGAGCGTGTGTGGGCGCAAGATGTCGAAGCCAAAAAATGTACAAAACCAGAACAAACAAGCATTGCGTGCGAGCGAGGAAAGTTGCCGTGGAATAGTTTACCCAATGTAGACACCGGATCCGATTACGCAGCACCACGGCGAGGCCTGGTGGTGTTCTTGGAAAGGCCACACGCACGACGCAAAGCCCGAAGCAAAGACTACGCGAAAACAAGACACGCTAAGCGGACAACCAGCAAAAGGCGCAAAATACAAATAACGCACGTCAAGACGCCTCCTTTTCGCACGAGAGGGAGGTACGGCCGGCAAGGCGACCGATGAGCGTATCCGCTGCATCTCATACGACCCAAGGTCTGCTCGCCATGGTACGAACGGCCGCGTTGGCTGATCGTCGTCGTATCGATAATCGACCGTTCGCTAAAGCACGCCGAATAACAAAAGATCGCTAGTCAGAGAAATGTCTCGAAAAACATTGTTTTTTTCACTAACCATGAACATTTCATGCGTCGCTATGGGGGTCACTTCTGAAGGTGCTGGAGCCAGTGACGGCGGTGGGAGGAGTGGCTTGGTGGTGCGCGGGTTGGACTGGTAGGATCCATGATGTGCAGTGCAATGCGCAGGGGGGCGCGTTTGTCTCTGCGTCAGGGCACGCGTGTGGGAGTGAGCGTTTTGAACGTATCCGTGGGCATATGCGTCTGTGGGCGGGTTCGCCTGGGCGGTCATAACCCAGGCGAAGGAGGGGAAGGGCGGGTGAATGGGGATGGGTGAACGGTGGCGGCCACCACTGTTGTAGTTCATATTGGGCATGTAGATGAGGTCGAAAGGGCAGGAAGGAAGAGTATGTGAGGCGAAAGGAAACGAGGGTCGAAGAAAGAGGGTTTAAAAGAAGAGGGTAGCATCGCGAAAAAAAGAGTAAAAGAGTCAGCGGGGGCTATCTGCATTGAATGAAAGACCAATGAGAATGTCGAAGGTCGCCGTGTTCGAGCAGACGCTCGCAAGCAGGCTAACAGAAAGACGGGTAAGCAGGGGCCGTCCGCCGATCCCCCTCCACCGCCCGCAAATATCGGTACCCTAACTCGAAATCGTCAAACTCTAGACTGAAAGGCGCGCAAACTCACCGATTAGCACGTCCCCGCCTGTCCTCCTAACAACATGCAAGCCCATTCGAGGAAGGTTCGCCAACAGATCGTGTTGTGACGGACCTCTGGACTTTGCGCGGGCGCCTCCGACCTGACACTGGGCGATGTTGCCAATGGTTCCCCCGACCTCCCCGTCAACTTCTCCAGCAACCCCCTTAAACGATTCGAATTGACCGATCTTGGGTTGATGGGCGTCTTTGTGGTACTATGCTGTGTTCTCGGGGAAACTAATTGGTCTCACCTGGGCTTGAGGACGTGGGGCGTAGCCGGTCCGGCTTGCGTGGCTCCCTTGCCCTTCTACGAGCTGGCTTTGGCGACGTATCTTCACATGGAAACTCAGGTGTTGCGCACACTAAACAGTCGTAGAAAGAGAGGAAGGTATAGTCGTCGAGCCGAGGGCAATGCCCCAGGACCAGAGGGAGGTATCGCGCCGATCCACCCGTGAGTGACATGTATGCGTGCCCACCCATCCAAAACGTTGACAGTTCCACATTTCTTCCAACAAAACCAGGGTAGCAGGACGCATGATATGCAAGACGAACCAGGGAGTAGCCGACCTTTTGCGATGGAGGACCACGCGGTCCCCCGATGATTGTCTCACTTTAGGCCTGAACCACCGCCAGTAGCGGGCTTCTAACATATCTATATTTCCCAAACAAATGAAAAGCTAGTTCCGGCACTCTGCAGGCTCGAGACTTGTGGCTAAGAGAGCAAGCAGCTAGAAAGGTCCGCCGTCGCTTCCAAATTTGGCAAGAGTATCGTGACCGTGACGTTATGTGACAAGAGAACCATATATGTGACAAGGCGAGTCATCCTTCGTTATTTCGTGAGGCCAGCCACCAAGATCAAGTTTCTGAATGTTATTCTCCAGCCCACAGTGTGATCAAACCTGAAGTATATCACCATGATTGCATCAAGCGATAGAAAAGCCCTAGTCGTGCTTCAAGGTCATTCATTGGTATCTGTCCGCCCACAAGAGCAAAGAGACATCCGTCAACGCAAGAGAAAAAACAAAAGACAGACAGAAGCTAGACGTCTGCGAGCAAGAAGTGTGTGTGTGTATGGCAGCAAGATTAACGCAAGTTCTAGCAAGCGTGGACAGCAAAAACATCTGGGACTCATCGACAAAAGCTTGATCTGCGGCGACCTGCGTTCTATCGGATTGGCGAAAATTTACGCTGAGTTTTCACAATTGCCTTGGCAGGAAGAACCAAAGAGGGCTCGCAGCACGGCAACTCGAAGATATATGGGTGCTAGCCTATTGGTGGAAGCGAAAGTCTTCGAAGGGGTGTCTTGGTCTTGGTCGCTGGAGTCCTGAACAAACGGGACGGTCAAAAATCGAGAAAACTGATCTGTGAATTGCGGGGGTGGTGAAGAGACAAGAGCAAGACAGATGCGTCGACCCCCCGGGTGAGTTGTCGGAAAGTGGGTGAAGACGGCGATGGTGAGATGGAAGATTTAAAAAGCCATTCAACGACTCTTGGAAGCTTGAAGGTGTCTGGGGCAACTGGTCGGAGTCTCTGAGAAGGGAAATACATCCGCCGTGGTCATCCTTTCTCACCAGCGCAATTTCAATGCCCGCTGCCTCAGTTGACGGTGTTCTCCCCCATCAACAAGCCCGTATTTCCCCTCCCTTTCTATCCCCCAAGCAGCGGTTTCACCTACTCCTGCTAGACCCCCCCTTCCCCCCTTATTTTCGTATTTTTGCCACCCACCTCCTCACCCCAATCGCGTAGCTTGAGAACACCGTTTGCGGTGTCTTGGAAGACGCTGTTGGCCTTCTTTTTTGCTTTACCACCCTCCGACGTATCCTCCAAATATTTCCCCCCCGTTCCAAAATCGCCGTTTCACCGTTGGATTCTATCACACATACCGTGGCGATCATCCCATTACACGCCCCATCAAAACGACGGCATGGTTACCGCCCTCTCTCCCCTCTCCTGCAGAAGATACGTGCTGCCCCGAATATAGCCGACACTCAAGCAGCAGGCCGACTTATTCACCACTCCCTCCCCCCTCCCCCTCTACCTACTACGGCGCGTTTTCAGTTCGTTTATTCAGGAGTTGGGAAATTACTGTAGCCAACAACGCCTAAAATGCTACCGATCGTACTAGCACGCGAATCCTCCTAGAAGACATGACGACACGTCGCCAGTCCCCAAGGTCTTCTTCGGGTGATCAAATGGGCGTCAGAGCTGCACAGGTCGAGTTAGAGAGGATCTTTTACGCGTCTCTCTGGTAAGATCTACCCTTTACATATTTCACACCGATGAACTTTCTAATCATTCCCCCAAGAAGATAATGTATAATGTATCGACCCCACGCAATGCAGTCGAATTAAACCCAAATTCCTCGCAGCCGTGGTTTATTCCACGCTCCCAAGTCCCGACCATCCGCACTTCTCCGGTTCCCTGGCGATTGCCTCCCATCCGCCGTCCGACCCAGTCAAAGCGCGCGATTGTTGGGCAGCGCGCTGCGCCCACTTGCGCGCCGCTTTCCCTTCCCGCAACGAACAACGAACCATTACGATTACCCACGCCAGATAAATCCATTGTACCGGATAAAAAATCATCTCGCGGTCAAGAGCGGCTTCTATCGTGTGGGGATGGCTGAGCAAGCGTGCATGGTCGTTTCCCCCGCGAGTTATCCAATCGTACACCGTTTCCCGATATTACGCGCCGATATCCATCACGGACACGGTAATCACCGGCCTATCGTCGTCGCTCCCAGCACGAGTCTTCGAAGATCGCGCACAGATCGGACGCGTGCATTTGAAGTCATACTCCTCCAAGAGGTATATTTGACGATAGTGGCTCAAGATATCCTGAAAGTAGGCAATTGTGATTTTTTAGCCTTCCGAAATGGGTTTCATGGCTCGGATCTCGCCAGAAAAGGTGTTTTTATCCCATCCGAGCATCACGTTGTGGCAACAACTGACCTCAAGCATCGCAAAGAGGAAATGCGCCGCACAAGTGGTTGGTGCGAGCAAACGTCTCGAAAACTGCCAAGTAAAGGGCGTTATGGCCGGCATACCTAGGACCAGGAATAAATTGGTGCGTATGATACTTAGCGCATCATTCCCGTCCGCTAACTTGCAGTTGTACGGTAGCAAAGAATGCGGCGCGTTGTTACGGTAGCATTGTATTCGCCAAGGCGTTTGCAGCTTTTTAAGGAGTCGCAAAAGAGCGTGGCATTAGGAGAAGAGCGCACTCTCGCGCCACAAGATTTCCTCGAGGGACGGCGCGTGCCACCACACAACCTTTCCCCTTCCCACGGACGTCCGTAACGCGAAGGCAACTGGCCTCGTTTTTGTCAATCGCTTTGAATTCGGTTTTCAGCCAGCTATTTTGGACTTGCGCAGCGCGGGGAGATACAGGAGGTTGCGCCGTCGCCAGCCCATACAGGGCCATGGCGACATTTTCAGCGCGTCGAATATTCGCTACCAACCACGCTACAGATCCGCTTTGGGAAGGAGCTTCATATGCGTGAAGTCTTCCGGATCACCCGGGATGGCCATCGTGTCCGAAGATGAACCCATCTCGGGCGGTGGCACGCCGGCGAGTCTCCGCTCCCCGAAAAACGCTGAAAAACAGGGCTTCCCCACCGCAAGTAGCTTTCAGCAAGGTCGTCTTGGTCACAGGTCGGTGAAGCCGTGGAGTCAGTGTTAATGTTTAGAGGTTGGTTAGGGGAACAAATTTGTGGGAAGGAAGCGTGAGTTTTTCCCGGCTCTTAAATATCGCGCCATCGTGTGGGGTGTAGGGCAGTCGATGTGTCAATGAATTTGTGATGATTCTCAAAGGACAAGAGTTCGCTTTGCGATTATGGAGGCCGATCAAGGTTGCGTGCGCCATCGTGCGTCGGTGGCATCGAACTGGAGTCTTACAATATCGTCCCAACTCGAAGTACGTTTGTCTCATTTCGTCACTCTTTCCA